>VWZD01009114.1:34813-53807 GCA_013396695.1 Sakesphorus luctuosus | reverse complement strand
TCCAAAAACCAAGGCCTCGCAGGTAATTTAAAATATTTATATACTGTTCCTCCTTCTGAACTTCAATCTCAAAGGAATTCCAGTATTTGATTTTTAGCTTTTATTTGGAAACAGAATAGACACATTTTAGAAACTGTAATTTTGTGCACTGTGAATTGTGTGGTCCAGCACCATAGAGAGTGAAATGGAATGTTCTGATTCTGAAGATATCTGTGGTGTCTTACTCAGGACAAGGATTATTCCTGAGAATTTTTTTATTGATTATTTGATCTGACTCTGCTAATGAAAAAAAATATGCTACAATTTAACAAAAATCTGTCTCCTCTAATAATGAAATTTAAAAAAAAAATCAACTTAAAACATTTTCATAGAGAACTGATTCTTTTTTTCCATCAAAGTAGGAAAACTTAAGGTTCAGTTTTGGCATTATACTAGCTGGATTTTAGTGCTCTTTTTACAGGTTTGGAGTCATCAGGCAAACATTTCATAGCAGTTCCTAACAATCTTCAAGAACCAGTGCCTAGGTGGGATATGTAACAAAGCCAGAAGGAACTAAGTGTGAAACATGATGCTAGCTTGTACTGAATCAGCGTATTTGGACTGTTTAGAGGATCAAACTGGTAATTGAAAGAATAAATTAGGTTTAGCATTTCTGTATTCATCCACAAAATCAGATCTGCTCTATCTTTTGTAAAGCTAATTTTATCAGAAAATTATAGCCGATTATGTAAGTTATGTGGGGTTTTATGTTGCTAAAATTCTAAAGACATAAAAGGAAAATACCACAGAAAGAAATGCTGAGAAACCTCTTAGAATTTAATGGTGTCCAAATCCTGTACCAGCTGGTATTTTGACACCAATCTGTCAAACTACAGGTGCCAAGTTAACAAACTTTGCGACCTATACTTCCTCATCAGTGTAGAAAGCTAAAATTATTCAACTTATGCCAAAATAGGATTTTTCCATTGGATATCAAAACAGAAAAGGAGTGAGATTTTTGAATGCACTTTGGTTTTGTTGTCCCAGTCTTTCAACAGCTTTGTTTTCCTTATGGAGATGAAAAAAGCATGAGCAGCCTGACTGCTTAAATGACTCTCTAATTCTCTGTTAGAGATTCAGCCTGGTATTTCTTATAATTTCTGGAGGCTGCTGTAACTTTAGTAGCAGGATGTTTATGGAATATATGTGTTGAATAGAATTTTGAAATTCGGGGAAGGATGGCCAAACACACATAAATATGTACTTCTGGTATCACCAAATTTATCTTCAGTGCCTTTTGCACATCAGTTAAGAAAGCACAGACTTCCCTGGAAGCTACAGAACAGACTGTTTTCTTTCTCTGTGTTTCAAGGTATCCTATTCATCCTTTCCACAGCTGAAAGAAAAACCATATATCCACTGTCAAATTCAGCTTCAGCATAAATTTATGCTAATTAGAATTACTTAAGATAAAGAAGGTACAACTGGTAGCAGTTGGCCTAATCTTTCAGCCCGTGTTTCAGTTTCAAAAAATAAGAAATGTGTTTAAAATATCCAATTTAGTTATAAAGTTGTTATTTCAGAAGGTGCTAGAAGACTCTTCATAGAGACAGGAAACCACGCTTATGGTATGGCTATCTCAGTTCAAATGTTCTCTCAGCAATAAACAATTAAACATCATAGTACAATACCAGTGAATAATACTTTATTTGAGGATGTACTTTACAGAATTTGACACTGCTTTTGCTAAATCATTTTAAATTAAAATGACACTTTAAAGTATCTAAAATAAAGATTATAGGGAAACCTCTACTAATTTTATGAGAACAGACCAGTGAATAAGAATGTGATGAAACAACTGCTTTTAGTGAAGGTTGTATTTATTTGGTGTAGTTTGGGAATGAAAAGAAAAACAGAAATGAGTCTTATTTAACCACAGGACTTGTCTTCATTAGCTTGACTCTGTTATTATTTCACCACTCAATAATATTTTAGAGCACCTCAAGGAGGTTTTTCAGCAAACAGTTAGAAGATAATCCCAGTGCTACATCTGTCAACATCTATGCTCCCATCCAGTTTACACAGCTGTGCTGTCAAGGCTGAGCTCTGATCAAAGGGATGCTTACTGCTTACAACTTCCCCCACCCCTTCCTCTTTCCAAAACTGGGGGCATCTGAGTGGAACATAAATTGCTTTAAAGTTGATGCTGAAAAAGTTAGTCAATACACAAGAAAGAAAGTAATCTTTTACAGCTCGAGTGTGAAAGAACAAGGATAAATTTAAAGTGAAATGAGATGAGTATAAGCTTCTGTAATTGCAGTATGCTTCAAAGCATGGAAGGAATATATTTGTTTAAAAGAAGTTCCTTTGATTCCCTGTGAAATGCTGTGCATGGACTTTGGTAAAAAGTGTTCCTGCCAAATGCATTTTCAACTTAAATATTAGTAAAACTGCAAAATAGCAGGCCAGAAGCCTATAGATGAAGTCTTGGTGGTTCAGCCACACTAATTTCCAAAACAAGCATGGCAAATTGATTAGTTGTGCTGTCTCCAACCATTTGATATACTCTTTTTCTCAGAATAAAATACCTTTCCTTCCGTTGTGCTGATGTCTAACCCAGAAACATCAAGTGGAGCTATGTTGAATCCTCTTTTCATGGCTCAACACTATTCAAGGGAAAGAACTTATCACTGCCTCACTGGGCGTTAAACTTCTGTGTTGTGAGTTTTCATGATAGAACTTATTTTCTTCTTTCTTATGAGGGACCATGGAAGCAGAGACTTACCCCAAATCAATATACACTTCAAAACAGCTTTTAAAATCATAATAAAGTTCTAATTTGTCAGTGAAATTCCTAAATTTAGAAGAGCTTAAATGTCACATTAACTGATGCAAAAGGTAAATAAAGAAGCTTGACAGAGGGCAGATCAGGGGAAAAATTTTTCAGGACCTTTTCCATAAACTCTTTGGAGTTGTAGGCAAGGGTCTGTGGACACTAAAAGACTTACCTCGACCTCCTTTAGGTGATTAAGAACCAGCTTTTTATGGGTTTTCAGTACTTTGCTTTGCTATCCCTTTCCAAACCAGTTGATGTCTGTTACATGAATTTTGATATATATTTGGCTGAATAATAAAATTATGTCAAACACTTCACCAAACTAATATATTTAATTTTTGTGAATCTATTGATGTGCCAAGAGATTCTATCCTACACTATTCAAGGACCATAAACTCATACTGTAACTGTTTTTATGTTACATGACAGTGAACACACACATGTGCTAAGGTAGTTAATAAACTATACTGGAATGGATTTTTTATTATTGATTTTACTATTTTATTTTACTGTGTTATGAAGAGATTACTTGGTGAACCTTTAACCATTTTGCTGTGGTTCCTAGGGAATTAATTATCTCTGGAAGACATGCGGGCATCCTGAGGGATAGGCCTAGCTTCCTACATGTACCTAAACTAATCAGGCATGAATACTTAATTAAACAGCAGATGTGTAAATACAGATTATTGTTTTTAAAGACCTACAAAAAGGTCAGTTGTGCTGATCAGAGGTCTGACCAAAAAGCTTTAAAGAAACAACAGTTACCCTGATTACTTTCCTATAACAGGGATTTTCATGTTTACAGAGTATTAAAAACTTCATCTGGAGAAATATTATTATTGCTACCCTATGTTTAGCAGATAATATATTTCCTGTGAGGTTTTGTGGGAGTTTTTGTTTGTTTTGTTGTTTGTTTGTTTTTATTGATATGTTGTTGTATTGATGGTTTTTCCCAGGTATTTGCAAACTTCGCTTCTCAGCCAGTGCACTTTCTGCTTGCTCTCCTAAAGAACAGTGCATGAAAGAACTGTGTCTAATAGACCATCTGCAGAACTGGGAGTGTGAAATGGAGGTACAAGTACAGCTAAGATGGCTTGTTAAGAAAGATTTGAATTCTGTTAAGAGAAATATGCCTTATTGTCCCTATTGTAGCAATTGAATGCTTTCTGACATACACTTTAATGGACTAATTAAGTTCTATATAAAGGATGGTTATTTTTGTAATGTTGGACATTTCAGTATCAGCACATCTCTTGTAGATTTTATCCTAATGAAATATTAGGCAGTAGACTATTGAAATGTCTGGATAGACAACAGTGAGTACATCTATTGCCAACAAAAAGGCAACAAGATATTATGTTTCTTCTTGTGCTTGAGAAATCATCATTTCAGACACATTTGAGTACCATGAAGTGAAGATACCATTGGCATAAGGAGAAGCAAACTAGAAAATGGAAATTTACTCTATATGTAGCTGAAAAATGGAAACCTGTTTTCTAAATAGCTTTCCTGAAGAACAAACATGGCAATAGTTGTTCTCCATTCCTCTTCTCTACAGTAATTTCTTAATCCATTTTGGAAATGGAGCTGGGTGATCAGAGATTCAAAGAGACTGTTTTTTTAGCTGGAGTTCATCTTCAGGCCAAGGAAATTACAATGTGCTGTGGTTCAAATATGTCAGGCCTTTTGTTTTTTGTTTTTTGGGGTTTTTTTTGTACTGGAATACAGACTAAATTTAGTGTTCCTTTCTAAAATACGAATATTTCTGTATAACTTTTTATGTAGTATATAAGTTTGAAATTTTCCATTTACTTTCCCAGAGAAAAAAATCCCTTTGCTACTTCTTTTTCCAGTAAATTATTTATTAGGATTCAGGAGGTTTGTACAAACAAAATTATTCTGAGGTGATAGCTTCATTCCTTTTTTTGTTGGAGAGGAATGGAAGTCAAAGGCATTCCCATGTCTGTCTGTCAGAGTACAATTGCCAAATAGGTACAAGCAGTGAGATATAATGGTATGTTCAGATTCAGCTCTGTATAAAATTAAATGTTTATTAGCTAAAAATGGATGGCCTCAGCAATGTAGACAGTTGCTCAGATACCTCCTTGGGTTGGCAGACCTAAATTCAAAGTCCATAGCTAAAACTTGGCCCCCTTGTCTCCCCAGTGAGAGCAGATCAGCTGGTTGTGGTTGAACACTTTCTGTTTTGCTAAAGTTCTACTCTTGATCACAGAAGCCTGCTTGATAATTGTTCAGTTGAATAGATACATCTCTTTAAAGGATTTTACTTGGATAAATTGACATTTTCTGTATCTATTGAATATCCCACACTAATCCAAAGTAATTAAAAGCAACTCACTCTCAGAAATTAATCAAGGATCTGTGTCACAAGCCTTTTTCCTTAAACATCGTGATTCCTCTTGGTGGAATTCCCTCTGTATTAACAATAGGTTACCATAAACCTAATTTCCTTACTTACAGGGCTTCATTTAACTAATTTGATTTTATTAACTTCGGTTTCTTAGCACTTGACTATTTCTATTTACTGCAATAATGGAAGCTGATATCTCTCCTTTTAATATGGAACAGGGATGGTTTTAAGTTTATCTGTGGTTTTAATGAATACTTAAAGCATTCATTCTATTTTCATGGCTGCTAAAAGTTTTAGAGATACTATCTTTTCTTCTTATGGAGAATACAGGTGTATGCAGCTATCATTCTGCAACTTCAATTAGGTTTTATAATATTTTCCTTGGGCTTGCCTGTATTTTCCTATCTACTTTTTCTAACTCTTTAGAGAACACTTGTAACAATGCCGTTTAATTTGCATTTCTTAATACTACTTGAATTTTTTCCTGAGCTTCACTTGTAAAATGGGTTGCAGTTTTCACTGCAGAAGTGAACGAAGAAGTGGACACTTTGGGGTGATTACTCTGAAGTATTTTTCCTAGACTGTCTTTGCGATTCAACAATTTTTACAGTTACTTTTTTCTTTTTTTGCCTTATGTTTTTGAATCCATGTTCCTCTTGTAGAATTACACTGAGTGCCAAGCTTTTGTCAATGACCTGTAAAAAGCTCTCCAACAAACTGCCCATGACAGAACAATGTGTAACTTGATGTATCCTGGGTATGCACAGTAAAACTTTAGCCTCAATGGCATCATGTCAAATCCCCTGTCCTTTAAAGGGGATATGAGAACATAATTTGGAAGGGTTTACCTGACTTGATTGGAAATGGAAACAGTTTTACTTTTCTCAGGGGCTCTGCTGCAGTCTCTGTCATCCCTTAGCACATGGTGCAGCTCACAGCTGACTCCAGTCCTTCCTGTCTGTGCTTGTTTAAAGGTAAACCAGCAGGAGAATGAACCCAGCTCAGGAGAGAATATTAGTCAGTGTTACAATTTAATAAAAATATTACAATAAATATGATGAAACAAAGAGAAATTGATTTTAACCCACAAAATCCAGTAGTATAACCGAATGGTGTTTGTTAGCCCCTGTGATGAACCCTACGTGATTCCCTTGAGTCCAAAATGAAAGGAAGGGGAAAACCTGTTGGTACAGATGATGGTCGCAGTCCTGTCAAGGTTCTGGTCTTCCTCGGGGGATGCCAAGTGGTCCCCAAGGTCTTCAAACCCCAAGATTATATACTCTCAGGTCCAGGTGGGAATGCCTGTGAGTCATGGGGTATTTTGGAATTGTTGCTGGCCTATTAGCAGATACGCCCCCTCAGGCTGGGTGTGAAGGTGCTAACAACTTCCTGAAGGGGAGGTATCACAGCTCTTATCTCACAGGCTTCTTTCACAACCAGCTTACATCCTGAAGGATTGGGTGTGCCCTGGGCAGCTGCTGCAAATGGTCCATTGTTAACAGTTCATGGGAAATGAATGGAGGGTGTAGAATACATAGCTTTGGTCACCCCCACACAGTGATAAACTGGTCCCACCTGCTGAACTAGGACACTGTCCTACTGGTTTGCAGTCAAAGTCATCAAAGAGAGAGGAGAGTGGTTCTGTGCAAACGTGCTGCCAGGACCTCAGTTACTTAAATAGCAGGAAATACCCCAAGGAGGTGCACAAAGATGAGGACTAAGTGTCCTCTATCTTAAAAATCACTTTTTCTAAAATCCCCTTAGATGTGAATCTGCTTGCATGGGTGAAACCCAATATTGATTTCAAGGCAAATGACAGAACCATATCCCCAGGTTTATCTGAGCTGCAGAGCAACAGTGAGTGACTGTCAGAGCATTCAGGTAAGTGAATGTTGCTCTGCTCTTCTCCCTGTTCTGGTTCCCTGACTGTCTGCACTCTGGTGGTGATGGTGGGCATATTTTTCTTTTGTATCCTAGAATCACAGAATAATTTGGCTTGGAAAAACCTTTAAGGTCAAGCCCAACTGCTAACCCAGCACTGCCAAGTCAACACTAACCCATCTCCCCAAGTGCCACATCTACACAGCTTTTAAATCCCCCCAGGGAGGGTGACTCAACCACTTACCTGGGCAGCCTGTTCCAGTGCTTAACAACTCTTTCAGTGGAGAATTATTTCCTAATATCCCATCTAAACTTTCTCTGTTGCAACCTGAGGCCATTTCCTCTCGTTGTATCCCTTGCTACCTGGAAGAAGAGACTGACTCTCAGCTCTCTACAACCTCCATTCAGGTAATTTTACTGAGTAATCAGAAATAGCCTTGTCTTAATTCAAGGAACAGCTTTGAAAGGGATTTAATTTATCACACAAATACCACTTAACGGCATGTGTTTGTGTGTTCATCTACCTTTTTCTGTACTAATTCATAGATAAGCACTTATTTATAGTATGGATGATGCTCACAATAAAATCATTATGAGAAAAGTAAGAAAAAGATGTTAAATTAAAAAGAAAGACCACTTTGATATGTCTTTAGAGTCTGGAGTTACGTGCTGCAGGACAAAGGTGTGATGATTCATGGGCAATGATTGGACCTATTTCTGGAGGAAATGTTGAAGAAGGATTTGTATACATTATCATTATTCCATAGTCAGGATTTTAATGAGGATGAATCAGGGGAAAAGTGGATAAAGCCACCTAGAAAATAGACATTTAAAGTCAGATAATTATAGGATAAGTCCTGTAATTATCATTACTCTCTATGAAGGTGAGAAGCATTGTGGTTTTTTTGTCATTGTCCTTGTACAGTAGCTGATTTCTTCAGCTTCATGGGTTGTAACTCTTGTTTCAGCCCATTTTAAAATCCTATTTGAAGTAAATTCCAGTAGCTATTAACTCCCAAACATTTACATTGTCAGAAGTCCCCCTTTAATTGTGAAGTGGGATGCTATATAGAGAAATTTATATACCTTTATGTCTAAACTATGTGAAACATCTCAATTAGAAAACATTCTGATGTGCATAAGTAGTCAGTGGACAACTGACTTAGTGTTTTTCAAGCACTATAAATACTTGTGAAAATGTTTTGAAATTCCTTTTAGGAAGACAACTTGCTTCAAAGGAGGGTTCAGAAGATTTACCCATTTTATACATGGCATCAGGAGAGGAGATAAGTCAATTCATGTTCTTCTGAAGGTCTTCAGTGGCTTCCCACTGGATTATTTTGTAAATTAATTAAATGTCTGTAGGCATTAATGTGTAACTTCTTCAGTAATCTTTCTTCTATTCATCTGAGGCAGTGCGTGTCTCATCATACACAAATCTCTTCAGAGAAGTTTGCAAGAAGAGAAATCCATGTTTAGAGATTACCCTGAAAATATTGAATAGAATTTATGTCTTTGGATCTTGAATATTCTTCAGCATGAATATATGCTCTGAATCTATCTGTGCTTCTCTGTTAATGCATGGCTTTTGGTGTATGGCCAGCTGAAAAGTCTTGTTTGCATGTTGGGCATACTTGTATCCTGAGTTGTGACTGCTCTCACAGCCCAGTCTGCTCTGTGGGGCACAACAGTACCGCCCAGGATATCACTCTGGAAAATCATGACTGAATGCTTTGAAGGATTCAGGGATTGTAGGCAGGTCTTGTGCGGCCTCAGGAGGAGAGCAGTTGGGAGTGTGGTATCAGCATCTGGGCAAGAACACTGTGAGGAAATAGAGAAGGTGAACATTCCAGCAAGGCAGGGCTAGGAACTTACACTAAGCTTGGTGACATCGGTCTATCTATGCCTGTTATTGTGATTTTTTGGTAGGTAGAGGTTTGACTCAGAAGACTAGCATCAAATAGGGCCCTCAAAGACTAGGGAGTCAAAACAGTTGTTAATCTGTTCAGGGATGAAGGAAATGTGGAATTTAAGAGGATGAGACTTCAAGGATTGTGGGCCTTCAGATTTGTGTGTTACTTCTTGTAGGAATTTGTGCTGTGATGTTTTTGAAGGAAATAAACTGCATTGTGGGTTCAAGAATAGGGAATACTTTTCACAGTAACACTGAATCTGAAGGAGTAGAAATAAGTGAGAATGAGGATATTGAAGAAATGCTATCCCTGGGGAAAAGGAGTTTGTCGGTTTTGTTTGATTTTTTTTGTGTGTGTGTGCGTGTTTTGATTTTTTTTATATGCATGTACTGTTTTGATTTTTTTCTTTTTGTTGCAGTTTGTTTTGTTTTTTTAAGCAATAGCAAAACAAACATCAAAACAAAGAATGCACTCTTAGGAGAAAAAATATAAAAAATTTGGATTCATCACAGCAAAAGGTTAATCATCTGCTCTGTTCTCACAGAAAAACGTGTTTCCTGGACAGTTGGCAGGGTGTAGGGGCAGATAAATAGCTTAAGAAGTAGGCTTTAAATGTAATCTGTGACACACAGTGACTTTAATTTAAGGCAGTAATGCCAACTAAAGTCTAGTCCAATAATTTTTCAAGCCCACTGTAAAGAACTCTGATAGACATAAGGTGAATATTATTGCTCCTAGCAATGAGTAATAATGCCAAAGCATTTCATATTCCTTTATTTAAAATTCTGCAAAAGATTTGTATATCAACTTAATAAAACTAAAGGTCTAAAAATGAGGGCAAAAGCTCTCAATGACTTTCTCGGGCCCTCATTTTGTGTAGTGTACATACACCTTCACACATACCTATATGTGTTCTATCTCCATCCTTCTGTAGCAAATTGTTCTATTTACTATTTTTATTAAATATTGAAACAAGGGAAAGCTTCCAGAATTTATGCACTGCTGCCTTAAAAACTAGTAGCATGTTTCCAATTTTATTCAAAAAATAATTTCAAAGGTATTTTCATTTGTAAATAAAAGCAAGCTCAACTATTAATGTCAAAGAATAAAAATATTAGCCTATATTTCTTCTAGCCCAGCTGCAACTGCAACAGAACCAGTAGCACTGATGAATTTTATTTATGTCTCTACTCTCTTACATGTTGAAAGTTTCCAAGCAATTAAACAATCACAAAATTGTGTTTCTTTTTAAAAAGTTTTAAAACTATTTCTTTCCTGAAAAAATAGATGTTTCTGATTAAAAATTAATACTGGAAGGAGAAGCAAAAGCCTTTGTCCTGTGAACATGTGGGATCTGCAAAAATATATATTGGTCAGTAACATCTCCTTTTAGATGAAAAAAAGAGTGATTTATATTCCTTCTGGTATTGTTTGTGGGTTTGGGTTGTTTTGTGTTGTTGTGGGTTTTTTCTTTCAAAAAACCTGAAAGGATATTCAGTTCTTATGCATTTGTAAAGTAGAATTATTTTGGAGTAGTGTGTCGAGGAGTTACTTTTCACTGAAAGTATTTAGATATCTCCAAACACTGTGAAGTTGTTCTATCAGGCAAATGACTAGGTTACAGGAACTTAAAAGCATCCAAAGTTAACACCTATTTTTTTTAGAGGAAAAATCTTGTGCTTGAATTTAGGAAATGGAAATTAAGGTCTTTAAAATTCTGTATTCAAAATAAAATGGAACAGTAGAGGCAGAACACAGGGTGCAAGGTTGAATACAAATCATTGCGCAAAGGACTGTTGCAAAGAGGTGGAAATATAGGAAGATTGGAGTATAATTAATGGCTGGCAGTAGCATTTTGGTAGGAGGATGTTAGAAATAATTTCAGTCCCATTACAGAAGCAGCAGTGGATGCAAAAGCTTTGTCGTTGGCTGGGCAGCAGCAGTGAACTCCTGAAGATTTCCAATTGATGTGGGTGTATAAAAAATTGGTTGAATAATACTAACTCAATTATGGCTATTGTGAATTTCAATTTGCCTCAGTATTGAAAAAAATGACTGTGGGGAGAAAGAAAGAGGAAGAAGTAAGTAGAGAGTAGCTTGAAACAGTAGCAAACCTTAGGATATCGTAAATATTTAATGTATGAACTGAGTAAGTCATGGCTGTTTTCTATATGTTATAATTAACTACATGAAAAAAGGCTGATTAATTTCTGCACAGAGTAGTATGCTTGTGGGTGTGAGGTGAGCTGAACCTTAGCTGGTCTTTGTGATACATATGTGGAGAGTTTTGCGGGCTGCTCCAGGACATCTCTGGTAGCCTTGCTCTCAACTGGATAGACATGAAGTCTCTGGATATGGTCCTGGGAATGCTCTTCAGGTGAGATTAGCACAAGGATGCAACAGAAAGCTTAATTTCAGACAGGTTTTCACTGTCTGATAATGGGCAAACACCTCCATTTACCTATAACCCAAAGCTTGAAATCTAAAGAGAAAACTCTCGTTTCTTTTTTTTTTTTTGACAGACAAGTCTGTGTCATCAGAAGACACCAACTCTGCCCCACTGCCTATGGGGAGAGAAAGTTTTTTTCTGTGAAAAGTCTAGGTGTTGTAAAACTTGTTTCAGTCTTCTACTGTTCTGCAGACCTACCTGAAAAGGTTCTTTATCCTTTGTGTCTCTATTTCTTCCATATGAACAAGAGACATCATCTTGTTACTAGAGAATAACAAAGATACCTGTGGGTTATGGGATGGCAGATGTATGCGGACCACCTCATACCACTACATCATGCTTAGCTTGAAGTCCTAGTATATTTTTCTAATGTATTTTGGAGCATCTCTGTTCTGGTGATTTTTCCTGTGATAACTGATACAGATATAACAGTGTCAAGGTTTGACCTCTGCCAGCAACTAAGTAGCACACAGCTGCTTTCTCACTCCCCAAAGCCTCCTGTCCCTGGTGGGGAGGAGAATCGTGAGAAAAAAGTTGTTAAAACTTGAGGGTTGAGATAGCAAGAGTTTAATAATTGAAACAAAGTAAAATAACAATACTAATGACAACAACAATAAGGATAATTATAATTAAAAGGAGAGAGAGAATAATAAAGCCAAGAAAGACAAGTGATGCACAACACAATCTCTCACCACCTGTGAACTGATGCCCAGTCCATCCTTAACTGGCCCCTCCTGGCCAGCTTTCCCTGTTTATATACTGAGCATGACATTCTATGTTGTGTAATATCTCTTTCGCCAGTTCCAGTCAGGTGTCCTGGCTATAGTCCCTCCCAGATTCTTGTGGACCACCTCACTGGCAGAGTATGGGAAGCTGAAAAGTCCTTGACCTAATGTAAGCCCTTCTCAGCAGCAACCAAAACATCAGTGTGCTATCAATATTTTTCTCATACCAGATTGAGCTGCTTTACTGAGCTGAATGTTGTGTCTATTTCTGAAAGAGTTTGCTAATACAGGCAGTGGATCACAGTAAAAAGAGCATTTCTGAGCACATTACTGTTCTCTAGCACTATTCATTCTGAATTTGAGTAGTGACTAGAGGTATATCCATAAAAAGAATAAAAAGAATTGCCATAAAGAATAATTTCTTTGTGGTAGTGATCCAGCCTCTCCTGCCCTTCATATGCACAGAAACATGAGAATTTTGGATATTTGGCCACTTCCTAGCAGCAGTGAGTATCATTTCTATTCTTTTCAGTTGACTAGTCAATTTTGTGTAAAAAGAAAAGGCTTTGCTGACGGTGACTGAAACTTCCATGAACATGTTTTAATGTTTATATGTTGTTGTGGTCCTCACTGGAAATGGTGAGTAAATGAAAATTGCAAGGTATGTGAAGAGCTGGTGAATGGTACATACAAAATTTTTCTGAACAGAAAGAGGGTAACTATGATTTTGCCTCAGTGAGATATGTAAGCATGTGTAAAACAGTAAAAAACTGTTCCCTTTGATATCTTTAAATTGTAGTTGTGGCTCTCGTCTTACTCATTTGGGGAGCTTTGAGCATATTTCCCACTCTTCTTCTTTTATGAGTTTTCTTTTAGTGCTCTATGAATGTCACTTGGAGGAGGAGTAAAGATATTTCAAGAGCCTCTCATATTTTTCAAATGTAACATTAAGCATATAAGATGTTCATAAATATGCAATCAACTATCAAGTGCACAGACACTGGAAATGTCAACCGCTTATACAGATCACTTTAAAAATTTTGGCTTGGTATTAATCACTGTAACTATTTTGTTGACAGGAAGTATTTACCCATATTATATCAACTAAAGAATACAGGGAAATCCAGTAATGCTGTGCAACATGGAAGAGATTGGTAGAAATTCCGGGATTTGTTCACTTCTGAAATATACTTCTTGACTGACTCTCACTGAGGTTATTAGAAATATTGGCAATGAGTACTGAAAATAGGCTTGGTCCTTTGGTGTTCATAGCATATGCTCTCAGGTTCTTGCTGCCTATGTCCTTACCAAGATTTCTCATAGTTTTAAATACTCCACTTTGTTGTGTAGCATGATGCAAATACAAATGCAAATAGTATTCTTTTTTAGAAATTGGAGGGCACATCTATTTAAATATTAAATGTTTGAACAGGGCCAGTGGAGTTTTCTGTCATAACTCCCGACATGGGGTACAGCTGCTGAGAGAAACATTATTACATGGAAGAACATATTGCCTTTCACAGAAACACAGAATGGTTTGGGTTGGAAGAGACCTTAAAGATTGTCTAGCTCCAAATGCCCTGCCATGGGCAGGGGCACGTTCCACTAGATCAGGCTGATCAGAACCCCATCCAGCCTAGCCTTGAACACTTGCAGGGATGAGGCATTTCTGGTTGCTTTAGGCAACCTGCTCCAGTAAAAATTTCTTCCTAGCATCTAATCAAAATCTCTTCTGTTTCTGTTCAAAACCATTAACCCTCTGGTCTATGTCTATGTGCCCTTGTAAGAAGTCATTCTTCCTCTTTTTTATAAGCCCCCTTTAAGTACTGGAAGGTCACAATGAGGTCTCTCCAGAGCCTTCTCTTTTCAACAGAACAATCCCATCTCTCTCAGCCTGTCTTTTCAGGAGAGTTGCTCCATCCCTCTGATCATCTTTGAGACCTTCCTCTGGGCTCACTCCAAAAGCTCTTTCTTGTGTTAAGGACTCCAGAGCTGGGTGCAGCACTCCAGGTTTGGTGTCATCAGGGCAGAGTGCAAGGACAGAATCACCTTTCTTTCTTCTTCCTGTTTCACTGCGATATTTACAAAAATACACAGTCTTCGGAAATGCCTTTGGCTTAAATTTCAAATGCATTTTTCTCACAAGAAGATTATGAAAAAAGTCAATAGAGAAAAAAACTAGGTTTTGTACAGAACATGAGTTCTGATGGTAGCTTTTTACAAAGTAAAAGTTTTATTTCAATATTATATTTAAAACACTGAAAATCATGTGACTTATCATCACAATATGAAAGATTTAAGATACTGCATTTTGTATTATCATTTTGATTGATTTGATTACTATCATATTTCACTGATACATTTCTCAATATAAGTTGAAAATAATCATGTCATATGATACAAGAACTATTTTCTCAAACCAGAGGGAACAGAAAAACATCTCTGTAAATTCTTTAATGTACTGCCAAGAGTAAAGGTTGCATTGTGTCTGATCCTTTTGACTAAAGACTCAATCTGAACAAGGATCATAAGACAAAACTTATTAATCAAGAGTTATGTTTAAACTGTAACAGTAATTTGTCTTTTCATAAACATTTTATACATAATGTTCCCCAGTGATTGAAATATGAAGAAGAGATATAGATACATTTATGTCATTCTGATAAATTTTGCTTCACTTAGAACAATATGTACTTTACATATTGAGCCTTTTATTTTAGTAGGTGTTCATAGACATTTCTCATCAGTGCCAAGGCATAAGAAACATAGAAACTTTCTATAATACAAACTTAAAATCACCAGTTTTAAGGCAGCTCTGTTTGTATCTTGATGCAAATTTTCCTATCTCCACCCGATGTTTGTGTAGCCTTTCTACTGCTGATACAAGGTAGAATTGATCTGATCACACATAATCACTGCAAGTCTAGAGAACCCTGGTGACACTCTTGCACTGATATTGAAGCACTTGTTTTTTTTGTCCTTCAGCATTACAGTACATGCTTGTGAGCACATGAGAAAGAAACAGTAATGGCAAGCATGTGACAGGATGGGCCATTCCCTGTTCAGCTGCTGGATGCTGCAGCTGGATTCCTCCCAGGGCATGGAATCTGCCTGCAGTTATCAGAGTTCCACATGCCCACAGGGAGCTGCTCCAGCTTTCCAGCTGGTCCATGAAATTTCTGCTACATTCTTACATCAATTAGGTGACCTCATAAAATTAATGAGACATGTTTTTACAACCTTCTCTCAGACAAGGCAATAGTAATCACTGTATTTTATGTGATAGAATATTTAAACTGTCAGCATGGTAAAAAAATCATACAAATCCAGTGTAAATACTTCAAGTTGCACAAAGTAATTACTGATCTTAAAAAAGAGTCAGATATGCAGAGTTAGCTAATAAATGACAAATGAATAATTCATTCAGTATAAAAGAGAAGGGAAGAGAGGTATTATCATTTTACCCACAGTTACTCTTTGACAAGCTGTACTGAATCACTAGATTTTCAGTTTTATCATGTTTATTCAAAAGCTTGCAGCAATATGGAGATTTATAGTGATTTTGAAGGATAGGTGTGAATATGTCTTTGTGTATGGATGTCTCAGATTTTATGTATATAGAGAGAATTTTTACACTACTTGTTTTCAATCATTCACACTGATAGTAGTTAGAGGAAGTTAGCAAACTAACACATACATACCCTAATTAAACATATTTACTGAACTAATACATTTTTCCTTAACTCAAGTTTTCACAATCTTCCTGCCCTGTACAAGCTCATTGCTTGTGAAATATCCAGAGTTTATATTTCTCAGAAAGTCTAGCAACGTTGAAAAGGTCTTGATGTAGTTTCTCAAATAACATTTCTCTTTTTGGAGCTCAGTCATCTCAGTTCACAATAAGTAATGAACCTCTAGTATTAGCTGTAATATAACATGTTTGTGAGAATGTGTGCTAAATAGACATGAATATTAATTTGTCAATAATCCAGCATTACTAACCCTTTCAAAACTCATTAATCAGTCCTCAAATATAAAACCAAACAAATAAAAAAGAGGCAAAAAAAGGTTCAAATTATATAAAATTACTTTATAATGATTAGTTGTATGTTCTTTGTATCTGCCTTCTGTTTTTCACATTTTAGTTTCAATGCTTTCCTTTGTTACTCAGGAGAATATATTATAATATTCTTATATTACCATGTGACTGCAGGGAACTGATGTTTTAAGAAAAAATACCAATTATAATGAGTCTCACGGCAAAGCCTCTGGAACAGGTTTTGTGCATCTTAGTTCGCAAAGTATTTTCTGTTTAATTTTTTTGTTCCTCTTTTTATAATTTTTTTATTATTATAATCTTTGATTCCATGTTTCCCTTAGGTAAGCATTCATCAGGAAGAACACTCATATTCATTTTGAGTTCTCTTAAATATATACTTATTCAATCACCACTGTTTAAAAAAATATCTCCTAGGCAGGTCAATTCTTTCAACAATGCTCTTTGGATTAGTGGATTTTCAGATCTTTTTTAAGATGGAAGAATTTCTTGACATCTTCATGACATAGAGATTTCTCCCTTCTTTCTTGTACAGAATGAAAATGCCAGCCTTCACCTGCCCGAAGAATAACTGCCTTTTTCATTTTCTCTCCCTTTGGGCAGCTAATAGAATGCATGGGGTGATTAGAGACACAAAAAGAGTTCATCAGGACTAGAAATGCTCGATGGGTTTTTTTAGTGACTTGGCATATATATGGGAGGAGAAAAGAAAAATGTCACTAGTAGAGAGGAACTGAGAATAGATACATCATTTATTTGATCCTTTTTTGTTCAAGAAAGAAAGACAAGTACTTCTGAGGTGAAGTTGGAGATGGCAGGAGACACCACGGTCTTACGGAGGAAACTGCTTGAAGTGCTGAATTTGTTTCAATATTTCTTTCAGGAGAAGAACATGAACATCATGCAGAGCCTGATTGCCTTGAGGTTTGGGGTTTTTTCTGTTGATTATTTCTTGGAGCAATTAAAAAAATCTTGAGGCAAGGTATTGCCAATATTGTGCACTGTATTTTCAGAATCCATAGTAAATAAGAAAGCAAATATATTAATATCTAACCCCCTTAAGAATGTAACTTCATGTCCTGTTTGTGTCTGAAGAACTGAAAACTGGCATTTCAAGGTCTTCAGAAGAGGAACCATCATATATCACCAACATCTATCCAGCCTCTGGCTGTTACTAGGATTCTAAATAGCAATATAGTAGGAATTATTTGAAATAAATCAAGAGTCCAGTTAACATTTCTATTTTATTCCAAATGGCAAACTTTCAAAGGTTAATAAATTCTGAGAGATCTTCCTGCTAAGGTGATGAAAGAGGGTCTACAGACATTTCAGTGTTATGAGCTCTAAAAAAAGTTTTCTAAGCACAATGTAGAAAAACCTGCAGTCCCTTTAGGCATTAATTTGGACATCAAGAGCAAGAAATCTAATCTATACACTTTATTTGTGTCCATAATATTAAACAATATTATATTATCAAAACATTGTTTGCATATCTATGAAGGTATTTAAAAGTTTTTGGATATATATTTCAGTTTTAATACACTTAAATGAGGTAGGAATGCAGCAGTCAGAGTTTACATGGTAGCAAAGCCACCAGCACACTTTCAGGTGGATTGACAGGTTTAAAAACCTCAGGCAAAATCAGATTGCATTTAACAGCAGCATTTCTCTCCTGAGTGATAGTTGTTTCTCAGGTCTAGTTTGTATCTCTTATCAGTTCTATCTTACTACATCACTACTTTGTTTTATCTTCTGAATGGGCTTTGTGATCTGAAGCTTGTTGAAGTAAGATGAATCTCTATTAAAATCTCCTGTATTTTAGGCACTGGCAGAAATGGATTAAAAAACTATAAAAAATACTTCAATACCCTTTAGCACTGATAACTGAACAATGATTTTTAATCCTGTGCAGGAATAACCATCTTTTGGTATCATCGGTAAATCCTCCAAGATGCTATGGATGCTGTTTAGATGAAATCTGTGCCATGTGACTACAGAATGGAATAAATAAGCACTTAAGGATGCTAGGTGAATTAATGACAGCTTGTGTATCCCAGAATGTGTTAAATTATAGTTTGCTGCTGGCAGCAGGAGCTATTCAAACAAATATTTCTGCACTATGACAATTTCTTAAGGCTTTCATAGAATTCATGTATAATAGGAGAACTGCCTACAGGGAAGATTATGAGGAAACTTAGGAAAAGATTTTCATATTGTGATTTAGGCAATGTCTGTAATTATCAACATAGCCTATCATTTAGTCAGTGGTTAGTTGCACATACGAGACCTTTATCTTGTACTGTAATTACAGTATATAGAAGCAATATGCTTGTTTTGAGTGACTGCACATAAGTGGGTAGTTAATTGTTATTAAAGATATTTTGGAATATATCTATTTATGAATAAATATTTTCAGTTTTCCTTTTAGCAAATGTTGCTGAATGACCCTTAAAAACAGGTGCCCAATAAGAAACTCCTGAATAACAGCAACATTAAAGCATGTCTTGCTAAGCACATTAGAAGCCCTGCTGATAAAAGCATTTGAAACTTAACCCTAGATGAACCTTATTTTTGCCAGTGTCTTTTGTATCATGTCTCTTTCAGGTCCATTTTGTGTTCACTTCATTTTTTATTGCCTATTGCCCTCATATTTTCTTTTAATTTGCTTGAATTTCTAGAGAATCATAGAATCAATCGAGTTGGAAAAGACCTCCGAGATCATCAAGTCCAACCCTTGGTCCAACTCCAGTCCATTTACTAGATCATGGCACTCAGTGCCACAT
>VWZD01009114.1:0-34546 GCA_013396695.1 Sakesphorus luctuosus | reverse complement strand
TTGTGGCCAAAGTGCAGGACCCGGCACTTGGCCTTATTGAACCTCATCCCATTGCAATCAGCCCATCTCTCAAGTCTATCCAGATCCCTCTGCAGAGCTTGGTTTTGTTTACATTAATTGTTTATTGTCAGGAAAGCTCTATAAATGTTATTCTAATATGAATGTAGACTGTCCTAGGATTTTAAATGCATACCTAATAACTCCATATTGTTATTTGTTAAGAACACCGAGATTGTCCTTTAAAACTTATTAGGAAATGCCTGAAAATTTGAAACAAAGCTTTGTTTGACTAGGACCTTGAATTACCAGAAAATTATGAAAGCAGGCTATAGCAAAAAAAAAAAAAGGTATTTAATTGTTGCCACTCTTGACCTTCCAATAGTGATGTTGTATCACTTTAGAGCTGTGATTAAAATTGCTGGTATGGATCGGCCAATAGTTTCCCATGTCAGGCTTTGCAAACAAACACGACAAACCCACTGCTGCTTTAAAATATAATTAATAGAAGATATCCTCGATCAAAGTAACTTCTCTAAATTAATGTATTGATATAATTAATTTTTATCCACATCTCTAATGTTAAGCTGATTTATATATATGTTGTTATGTTAAAGATACAGTATCATTTTCTATTATTTTAGCATATCCTCTATATAGATAGAGGAATTCAATGAGTCGAAACTCATGGTCTGCCCCTATTTCTTCTTCTCCTAGATGTCCTCTATATGTGGTATGTGAAAGGGGAAAGCAGCAAACAGCCAGTGCTTCCTTTACCCCACCAGCTTTATGTCTGGATTTATCACCTGAAAGGGCAGACTGGCTCTGTGCTGGACAGCTGCAACCAGGGTATAAATATTTCGTGTGTTTCATGATGTCTCATGGGTATTAAGTGGCCAGAGTAAACTGATGAATCCAGTCAGTACTTTTTTTATGAAGCTAATAGTGAGTGAGTTTCTCTTTCTTAAATGAAGATTTATTTGCGTGACCCAGTGTAACATTCGAAGTTTGCTGTAGACCATGTCTGATACCCTTCCCCACAGTGATTAATGAAATGTTCCACCAGTGATTAATATTACATGGAGAAATGGATTGTTGGTGAGACTGAAATGGCTGAATCCAGACTTCTGTTTCCTGAGTTATCTTCGAGAGGAAATAAAATTCAGCAAGACAGTAAATGTGGTTTATTAAGAATACAGATTTTTAAAAACAAACAAACAAACATCAACAAAAACACCCCCCAACAAACAAAAAAACCCACAGCAACAAAACCAGGAAGAATCCAAAAGTTTATCCTGTGGGTTTTTTTTTATTTCTGTAGAAAGTATTTTTATTTAAACTTGACTATTTCCAATAGTTAATTTTGTTCCAACTTGCCCCGCCATTCACCAGGAGTGTCAGCTCCAGTATTTACTGTCAGACTGTGAAGCACAGGGAAGGCTCACTCTCCTATCCAGCTATCAGTGTCTATCTGCAAATATAAAGATGTGTGCACTTCCGTGTATGTCTATAATGCATGTGTATGTGCATGCATAAAAATGTTGAAAACAGATATAACTATATAAAGGCAAAAATAACAGTTGGCTCTAAAATGAGCAGCTGTTCTCGCCTTCCCTGCATGTCAGAATGCAATGTTCAGAGATAATTACAAAAGGAGCACATCAAGAACTTCGTAAACATTTAGTGTACATAAATGTCACTTTTATTCAAGCATTCCTTGTTTTCTGTTTGGCAGACATAATCTGTGAAAGAAAATACTGCTTGCTGGTTTTTTTCAATTTTTCTTTTTAATGTTCATACATTTCCTGAAAGAACAATCTGGAACAATTCTACAGTTGCTACAACAAAACTAGCTGTAACTTGGTTTCTTAGGCAGTCTGGTCTACCCAGCTTGCATTTCTCTTGGCTCATTCTGGTGTTAACCTTCTCCAGGGAAACTGACTTACACATTTCTAACATCATTCACATGGATAATCAGAAGAAACAAAAGGTGCATACCATACCCAGTAGTTAGACGTTCTCCGATGCTATTGAAAGGATACTTTAATTCGTATCTCTAATAAAAAAAGAGCGATTGTGGAAGACAGTAATATATGGTGGATAAGAGGCTGGACATGCCCCGGCCATGTGCACTGGAAGCCCAGAAACCACCCATGTCCTGGGCTGCATCCAAAGCAGTGTGGGCAGCAGGCGAGGGAAGGGATTCTGCCCCTCTGCTCCACTCTGGTGGGACTCAACCTGCAGTGCTGCCTCCAGCTCTGAGGTCCCAGCACAGGAAGGACATCAACCTGTTGGAGTGAGTCTAGAGGAGGCCACCAAGGTGATCAGAGAGATGGATCTCTTTTGCTGTGAGGAAAGGCTGAAAGAATTGGGGTTGCTCAGCCTGGAGAAAACTGGGGTGACCTAATTGCAGCCTTCCATCACTTGAAGGGAGACCACAAGAAAGATGGAGAGAGACTATTTACAAGAGCATGTAATCACAGGACAAGGAGGAATGGCTTCAGACTTAGAGTAGGTTTAGATTAGATACTAGGAAAAAGTTCTTGACTGTGAGGGTGGTGAGGCATTGGCACAGGTTGTCCAGAGAAGTTGTGGATGTCCCATCCACGGAGGTGTTCAAGAACAGGTTGGATGGGGCTCTGAGGAACCTGGTCCAGTGGAAGGTGTCCCTGACTATGGCAGGGAGGTTGGAACAAGATGATCTTGAAGGTCCCTTCCAACTCAGGTCGTTCTATGATTCTGTGATTCTGTGATATGCCCATATAGTTCTAGTTCAGCTTGGCTTCTGAAAACAATACAGTTCCTTGCACAAGCTGATAAGCTCTTCTTACCTGGTAGACAGATGAACTGTTTGTGTGTGCAGCACCTCATGGACACAGCTGTGACCTCCTGCAGCATATTGCATATACCTGGGGTATCTCTGCATATTGTAGTTGCAAATATAATTATTCTGGAGAACTTTGTAAGGCAAAAACTATGCACTGTAACAGATAGTAAACCATTATTTAATGGGCGGTAGCAATATATAATTCATTAAAGATTTACAGAGTAATTCAGTATTTGCATGTTGGAAGCAGTGACCAAAAAAGGAAAATGTCACCCAAGCCTTGGATTTGCACACAAGTTCTAGCCTACTTACACTATACATTTTAGTGGTCTCATATTAAGAGTTTAAGTTTTTTATATTTAATTTTATGAAACATATACTTAAGTCAGATTACTTTACAGTACATTAAAAAATCCTCTAAAATTACAAAGATATTATCTGCAGTATACTATTTTTAAAGACAGTAAAATACAAGTCAGGGGGAAAAAGGGTTGCAACTCATTTAATTATCCAGCATGATTCAGGTATTTAATGAACTTGATTTTTCTTTTTTCATAAATGAGATTTATGAGAGATTGCTATACTTGTAGTTCATGTTACCATGCAGAGTGGAAGCATCTGTTGTGTGCTGAAAACTGTCACTTCAAGACATGGGGGGGTTAAGCATGGATGAATTTGGACTGTTATGCTGAAACCGTTTCTCTAGAAGCACTATGCCTGTCTTTATGAGTAGCTGAAAAACGGGTAAAGAAAATGCCAGCTCAATTCTTTTCCGTTACCAAAATGAAATTTGCCATCAGATAGGGCTCAACTGTGAAGTGATACCCATTTAATGAGAAAGTTATCAGAAAATGCAGGCATTCGAGATAAAGTTTAGCATTCCAAATAGTGAATAAAAAGATATTTAAATAAGATTTTTTCATACTTTACATTGCGCAGTTAAATAACCTTCTGTAAACTTATTATTCTTCTAAGAGTCTTCCTGTAGCTATTCACATGTTCACTGTGAAACTGGTAGTAGTTGTCCTTTTTCAGATTATTTTCTCAGTTTTAGACAATCAGCAGATCAAGAAAATACTTCAACAAAGTGGAAAAGGGTTGTTACGGGTTCATAGGCTATTTCTCAGTGGGATGAATAATCTTGGTCTTACTTAATCACAGAATTAGAGATTCACAGAATCACAGGATCATTTATGTTGGAAAAGACCTCCAAGATCATCAAGTCCAAGCTGTAACCGATCACCACCTTGTCAGCTAGACCAGAGCACTGAGTGCCATGTCCAGCCATTTCCTGAACACCTCTGGGGATGGTGACTCCATCACCTCCCTGGACAGTCTGTGCCAGTATTAAGCTGTTTTGCATTAAAATAAGCTATTCCCTGAGCCATGGACAAGGATGATTTTCATGATGTCTCCAACACTGTTTCTCCACAAGGCTTCTTGGTGACTTTTTGGCTTTGTCTTACTGAGAATTTACTTACTTGAAAACTGAAATAAAGGCGGACTGTGCCATGCTCTGAAATCAGAGTATGCTCATTTGGAAGACAATGTTCTGGGTAAAGCACAGATTTCAGCCTTCTCAAACAGGTCTCCCAGGCACTTGGTAAATCGATCCAATTTATGTACTATTACAGAAAAAGGGATGGAGAGGTGGGATTACCAGTAATGTCTTTGTTTTGCAGCTTTGAGAAATGAGTTTTTAATTTTTTTTTGCTTTTATGATAAGTATTAGAAAAATAAAATTTGTACCCTGTGTGAAAATGAGTATTATTTTAGTGAACGATGGAAAAGGCACTTTTAATTTCTTTTTATTTTCCAATTGGAAAATTGAAAAATCGACCAGTTATACTCTGCTCATTATTGTTCCTTTTTTAAAAAAGCCTTGACTAAATTATTCCTTGTTCTTAAAATAAAATAAAATCAAGTATTCTTTCTGGGTTTATTAAAATCCCTGAAATACATAAAATAGGTCAGTGGATTTTGACAGTTTTTATCTTTTCTGTTTCAGCATTAATATTTTGTGTTTGGGCCTGCTGGCCATTACCTTTCTTCCCACAGTTTAGTGAGACTGTAAACTGTGTGGGAGGGAAAGAGGGCAACCAACATTTAGAATCTTGAAAAGGTTGAGCGTAATAAAGCACTGTAAGAGATTGTAAGAGATATTAAAAATCTGATAATTTCAGTAACTGAGGCTTTGAAGGACAGAAGACAATGATACAGTGCAAGCTTAATCTCCTGAAAAGTGTTGCAGTGAGAAAAAATGTGGTAAAAACTTGAACGATTCTTACAGCAATTTCAAATTGGTTATTTCATGGTTTTCAGAAGGGGTTTAGTGCTATACAAAGGAAACACAGGCAAACAATGCAAAACTCAGCTCACTAAAATATGTGTGGAGTGAGATAAAACCATTATAGATTTCTCAATACATAAGGCTATATTTTAGTCTCTCCTTACTTCCCAGAAAGAAATAAGATGAAAGAAGTATTTCACATCAGCAGGGTGAATGAAGATTTATTGCCTTTGTTGTTCCAAAGTGTGTGAGCTCTGAATAAATCCTTTTCTGGAATAGAGTCACTTGTAATCTCACTTTTCTTGGAGATTCTTTGGACTTCAGTAATGCTTGAGCTTGCTATTCAGCACCATGCCCGGTGTGCCCTCCTTGCCCTACCTGGTTTTGCTCTTTCACAGCTTCTGCAGAAACATAACAAAACTTTATCTTTCAACCAGACTGAAAGCAGCTAGCAAGTTGTGAATGTTATGGTGTTCACAGGCACAGAAATGTTTTGCATGTATCCTGCTGGAGGAGGAAACAGCATAAAGCCAGAATGATAAAAACTTCAAGGAGAAAAGACAGAAAGGCCATAATTAAGGAAAAGTATATAAAGGATCAAGAGTGTTTTTCAAGATAATGAGTGTAATAGTGATTGAAGTGCCAGAAAAAAAAATCTTGAATTCAACAATATTTTTTGTGCATGCACATTTTTGAATTTGCAAGTGATTTCATGCGTTTCTGTAGATGCTTACAGTTTATACACACACACAGACACAGACACAGACACAGACACAGATACACACACATATATCTATTTCTATAGATATATAGATATATGATCTTTTGTCTCTCCTATGAGGAAAGGCTGAGGGAATTGGGATAGTTCAGACTGGAAAAGAGAAGGATTTTCAGTGACCTTATTGTGGCCTTCCAGTACCTGAAGGGAGCCTACCGGAAAGATGGAGAGAGACTATTTACAAGGGCATGGAGTGACAGGACAAGGGGGAATGGCTTCAAACTGAAGGTTTATATTAAATATTAGGAAGAAATAATTCTTGACTGTGAGGGTGTTGAGGCCCTGACATAAGTTGCCCAGAGAAGCTGTGGCTGCTCCATCCCTGGAAGTGTTCAAAGCCAGATTGGATGGGGCTCTGAGCAACCTGGTCTAGTGGAAGGTGTCCCTGCCCATGGCAGGGGATTGAACTAGATGATGCCTAAGATCCTTTCCAGCCCAGGTCATTCTATGATTTTGTGATTGATTCTATAATCTTTTCTTATGTTTGTTTTTAGTTTTTCAAGGGAGAATATCAATTGGATGGAGGATACTCTGAAAAGGTGCAAAAGTACAAAGATAATTTGAAAGCATATGAGGAAGAACATCACAACCCTCCCTGTAAGACCTAGGGACACTGGTGACTGACTGTGGCATGCCCAGATTCTCATCCTGTCACCCAGAGTGGCCTGGACACATAACATCAGAGGAATGGGGTAAATTGTCCTAAGTTTTCTTGCATAACAATTTTAAAGTTATCACTAATTAGGTGGTTTTGTATTCCTTTCAACTATGAAAATTTAATGATAATGATTAGCATAGTTATGTATTGTTTATCCTTAAATAGATCACAAAGAAATCCTTGGCTCTCTGTCTATCTTGAATTTACTTTTTTTCCTCAGCAAGATACCAAAAGGGATTTTATGAAAATGGTGACTTAAAACCACAACCCATGACTCCTAAAGGATGTCTTTGCCATTTGGCCTTTATATATTTCCACATGAAGTTAGTTTTAATCTTTCTCTTGTATACTTTTGGATTACAAATTTGAAAAGGACTCTCTATTATCAAAGGTGAACAGAGACTTAAATAGCATTCTTTCTTTCCATCCATTTTTCTCCACTTTAACAATTCATATTTAATTATTTACTTAAAATATAACAGCTTGAAAAGGATAGATTGGTGAATGGCCTAGTAGATGGGACTTTCTCCTCGTATCCACGCACCTATAAGTTATTTTGGTGCCATTTTAGTCCACTTCTCCAGTCTCTAAGAAGTACTAGAGTAGTAGATTTTGTGAGCTTAAGGATGGTTTCCATCACTCCCTGAGAAAAAAGTACAAGGGGGCTGTTAACAGCCTCGCTCTGAGAAAGTTTTTGCTGAAGGAGTCCAAGTAGGGGGAGACATTTTCCCATCTGCTTCTTAGGTCTAATGGCATCAATAAGAGTAAAAATTTGCATTTGACCTCTCTGCTACTTTGTTCTGCTGGGTTTTATTGCTATAATTTTTGGGGGACTGCTTTTATCTGCAGATCCACAAACTTTTTCACTTGTGCACTTGTCTGTTCTGACAGAGGTTTTAGCCCAAGCTGTTCTCTCTCAGACTCTACCTTTCACTAACTTCTGAGCAGTTTCTTCTTTTCCCTGAGTTAATTTGGCATCTCACTGATGAGAAGCTTGGTGATCAGCACTTTTCATCAACTCAAACTCTTCTATTGAGCAGCAAAAGTAATTGAGATTGCTAGTTTAGACCTCTTAATTCAGAGCATTAATAGCTTGTCCATACATCTTTTCCCTCCTATTTAATTGTGTTGTGTTTTGTTTGTTTGTTTGTTTTATTGTTTGGTTTGATTTGGTTTGTTGGTTGTTTTGTGTGTTTTTTGTTTTGGTTTGATTTTCTGGTTGTTTTGTTTTGTTTTGAGTGCAGCTGGTGGGTTTCTTTTTATCATTTTTAATTTACAGCAGATTTCACATGTTGATGTACTGCCAAGAGCAGAGAGAAAGAAGAAAAGTGCTTTCTTGGATTTTCATTTTTTCCCCTCTGGGTAAGTATGTTGGTCAGACTTGACCAGCACAGCTGTTTCTTTTAAACTCCAGCTTTCTTAGTAATGTTCTAAGTACAGTTGTATTGAAAGGCAGGCTACATCTTCAAATATTTTTACCCTTTTTTCATATTTTTATCCTTCACTTGCTGAACACACAAATAAGATACTTCATAAATAATAGTTGTTAAAAAATATAGAACAAATTTCTTCTTAATACACTGCAGACAGATTCTAAAGTATCTTATCCATCAGTGCACTTGTCACTATATTTTGTAAGTTTTGTCATCAACTGTCCTTAAAAAGCAGTGTGATCTGGTGATGTGGCTTGGGGAAAATGAAGGACTAGGGCTCATCTAAGTGATGTCCTTGAATTGCTTTATGCCAGTGACCAAGGTTATATCACTGTAGTTTGTTTGTAAAAATGAAGATACTGCCTCCTGAAGACCTCTCTGGTTCACTAATAAAATGTGCCAAGTAAAATCCCAAGTCTATGAAGTCTTTATTCATCTAACTAACTTGAGTCCTTTGGCTTAAAGAAATGCTCACAGTTATTCTTCTTACACACATGGGGCTCAAAGAACAAAGTAGTATTCTCCCCATTACCATACCAATTTCAGTTATGGAAAAAGGTCTTGTCTTTACTGAGAACTCCAGCCATTCATATTGTCATACTGATACTTCAAAATGTCTAGTTGTAATACAGATTTTAAGCAGTTAGATAGGATGCTGTATATGGAAGTTTCTATGAGGTTACTTTTAGTTACATTAGTTTGTTTATGAATTGAACTAACATAAACGCCAATATTCTCTGTTGTAAAAGGGAATCACATTCTGTTTTTTGACCTATACACTCCTCAGGCAAGGACAATATTATTTCTTATGGAGTTCTATGTATTTTTAGCCCTTTTAGATATATATGGCTTAAATATATCATAAAAGCATTTGGTTAATTTTGATTTTGTGTATCAATACAATATCTAACTGCTTTATTCTTTCTGTACCTACGTAATTCTCTTTAATTTGCTACACTCACTCTCCTGTGAATTTTCCTTGTAGAGATCAGGAAATATTTCTTTCACAATCTGAGTACTTTCCAGTCTCAGTACTGGGAAACTGATTCTTTTTTTTTTCCCTCTTCAGCAGATGTACTTGAGAATAAAGAAAAGGCTTGATACTGAAGTCTTTATCATACTTTCAAAAACAGAGCATGAAATTAATTCAGATAAATGTTTATGTTTATTATCCTGTTTCAGGTTGTTTTATCTTAGTGTAATAAAAGTATGGCTTTTGGAGAATAATTTTAATTGAATTGTTGGTGTCTGATTCACATCTATTTGAAAAGAATGTTGATTGTCATCATTTTGTCTGCATTCTTGCTACCTCAAATGCCTAAAATACCCTGTAATCTAGTGAAAATGAATGGTGCAGTTACACTGAGACAGAATTTAAACTTGAATGCCCACAACTCTTTCTACAAAGAAATTGTTTTCATTTTGGTTTCCTGAGTATATATTATGAAGACTGTTTTGTACATTCTTTAAGTAGTCATTCTCATTTTGTATTAAGGTCGAGGTATATTTCAGATATCTGAGCTTGTAGTCTTTCGTTCAGTGCAAATGCGGTGGAACAGCAAATAAAGTATCAAATAATGGCAAGTTTTTTATGCTTTAGCTGAACACTTGCCTTTTTATAAGGTGAATATCAAAGCTTCTCTTAACTTTTGTGTAACCCAGAGTGTCATATTTGATGCTTGACTACACGAGCAGGCTTCAAGTCAGGAGAGAAATATATCTAGAAAGGGTAAGCAAGTAAAGATATTTCTGAAATAACATTGTTCTTTGCTGCCTGCCAGAGTTCAAGAGGCTTTTGGATGACACTCTCAAACACATCGTGTGACTCTTGAGGATAGTCCTGTGCAGGGCTAGGAGTTGGACTTGATCATCCTTGTGGGTCTCTTCCAACTCAGCAGAATCTGTGATTCTGTGATTCTGCAAATAAAATCTGTAGTATTTTGAGAAAAATACTGATTTGTTGGGTTTGCTTTGTTTTTGTTGGTTTGGTTTTGGTTTTTTGTTTTGTTTTTTTTGTTTGTTTTTTTCCCATTTGACACACAGCATTAGACACACCTGTCTCTGCAAGACTGTTTTCAAAATGATTATTTTTGATTCTGTTTTTAAGGGTGTAATTTGCATTAGACAGAACCTTAGGAACCTCCATGAAGTGGTCCATTCATTGTAGGATTTTTGGCTGGACTCCTTCATTGTATTTACTCCACCATTTTGAGCACTTAAGCACTTAAAACCAAAATTTATCTTTTCAAGGCAGCCCAGAAGAATGATCTGATGACCCCCTAGGTACAAATTGCACAATATTGACCATTTTGCCATTTTAATATTCACACATTATTTTTATGTAATATTCTCTGACACTGATTTTCAGCTAGAAAATCTCCCACTGAATAGTAAGGCAGAAATTTGCATTAAGGGCCTCCTTTTGTCAGTTCTGATTAGCAACAGCACTTCTCTAGTTGAAAGAGTGGCTTGCCATGACAGTTACATGTGGTGAACAATCTTGTTTTTTTGCAGTCTCAGGACATCACACCACTCATGCATTTTAAATAGCAGTTAAGATAGCATTGTTCATGTGGAAATTCATGTGTCTTTTGAACACAGGTTTCTTCACTAGCTGTCTCAGAGAAGTGAAAGAAAGATTGACGATGACTCAAGATCACAGAGGATGAAAACATCCTGTTTGGGTGACTTGGTTTATTATGATCCCAGTTAGAAAAGCATTCAAGCTCTGTGGAGAAAAATTTTAAATTTTATTTATTAAGGATAACAAAAAAATAATATTGAGGGGCAAATATGTGGGTTTAGCAGGTTTCTCTTTGAATTATGAGGGGCAAGTGAATTTTAAAAATACTAGTCCTGCGTAGCTTACACTGTAGCAGCTACAGTCAAGATCCCTTTTTTTTTCGCCCCCCAGAGTAAAGTTGAAAGAAAAGAGTGCTTAATCAGGCTCACATTTCTCTCAAATCATATTTCTCATTTGACAGAGCTGCTAAAAACACCTGAGAACCTTCAGCATGAAATTTGTTTTCATATCAAATCTGTCCATCTTTGATTTTACAGCTTGTCCTCCTCTCCTAATTGCTATGCAAATTGAGAGAGTTTGACATGCTGTGTGCTTGCACCAGCAAGGGACTACATCTCGGTTCAACTCCCAGTTTTCTTTTAGTCACATTGTGCAGTGGCTGCAAGGAGAGAAGCCAATTCTGTGTTAAAGCACGAGAAAGTGATATAATCTTTTTGACATTTTCTACATTAGGAGGTCAAGTACTGTGGAGTAGGTTTGTTGGAAAGACTCCAGCTTCTGTTGCTTGTTGTTGTTTCCAGCAAAGACAGCAGCTCCTATTTGCACAGGAAGGAGGAGCAGACCAGGGATGTGCTCCAAGAGGTCAGTTTCTTTATGGAAATTTCCTGACTACTGTTTTAAGTTATCCAAATCTAAATGGACTTTGTCAATTCATGCAGCCTAAAGAAAGACACCAAATGTAGCATTGATTTACCTGGGATTAAGAATAGTTGCCCAGTGTGGGGGTTTATATATATATATATATACACATACATATTTTTTTTAATGTAGGAGAGATTCCTATCCTAGCAAGTTAAGGTCTTCGCTTTATGAAGGTTTGTAGAATCACAGTTTAAGCTTTAACCTTCTAAAGAAATACTATTATGGAATGAGATTCCAATTCATCAGTTTGAGTCTTCAGAGAGACTGTGTGTCTCTGCATCCAGTGCTTGGGTGTCATAAGATGCCTTTCAGTATGCACCAGCCTGTTCAGACACTATGTTAAAAAAATAATAATAAAAAAAAATTAGAGTAATCTAAGGAAAGAAATAATTGAACACATTCGTCCTGGTATGTGTAGCTGTTTGTGGTTTGTTATTAAGCAAAGGATAGCCAGGATGGTACTTGACATTTTATCTAAAATCTATACCAGTGTGACACTCCTCTAATTAGAATGTTTCTGGGTCTTCTGTACGTGTGTGGGTTGGGTGGTATGTAGAGAATAAACTAATCAATGCAGAGTTCCTCAGTAGAGCATTCTGCCAGTTGAACATTCCTTAAGTGTTCTGTCCTGTTGTTCTGTCCTGTTTCATATCTGAGAGATGATAAAGCAGAGAATCATAGAATGGTTTGGGTTTTAAGGGACCTTAAACTTTCCTAGTTCCAACCCCTGCCATTAGCAGGTTGCTCAGAGTCCCATCCAGCCTGGCCTTGAACACACTCAGGGATGGAGTATGCACAGCTACTCTGGGAAACCTATTCCAGTGCCTCACCAGCCTCATTTCTTCTTAATATTTAATTTAAACCTACTGTCTTTCAGTTTGAAATCCTTCCTCCTTGTCCTATCTCTATATGTTCTTGTAAACAGTCCCTCTCCATCTGTCTTCTAAGTCTTCCTTCAGCAACTGGAAGTGGCTCTAAGGTCTCCCCAGAGCCTTCTCTTCTCCAGGCTGAACAACCCCAGGTCTCTCAGTCTGTCTTCACTGGGGAGGTCCTCAGGTTGTCTTAATGGCTTCCTCTGAACTCACTCCAACAGTCCCATGTCTTTCTTTTGTTTGGAGCCCCAGAGCTGGAGGCCGCACTGCAGGTGTGGTCTCACAAGGGCAGAGTGTAGGGGAAGAATCACCTCCCTTGACCTGCTGCCCACATTGCTTTGGATGCAGCCCAGGACATGGTTGGTTTTCTGGACTACCAGCACACATGACCAGCTTACATTGAGGGTATCACCCACCAACACCCTAAAGTTCTTATCCTCTGGGCTGCTTTCAATCCATTCTTTGCCTAGCTTGTATATTGTGCTAGTGCAAAACCCATGTGCAGGACCTTGCACTTGGCCCTGTTGAACTTCACGGATTTTGCACAGGCCCACTTATCAAGCCTGTCAAGGTCCTTTTGGACAGCATCCCTGCCCTGCAGTGTGTTGAACGCACCACACAGCTTGGTGTCATCAGAAAACTTGCAGAGGGTGCCCTTGATCTCACTGTTCACGTCACCAACAAAGATGTTAAATGGAGCTGGTCCAATCTCAGCTCCCTGAGGAATGACACTTGTCACTGTTCTCCACTTGGACATTGAGCCACTGACCACAAATCTTTGAGTGCTACTGCCCAGCCAATTCCTTATCCACCAAGTGATCTGTCCATCAAATCCATCTCTCTCTAGTTTAGAGACAAAGATGTTGTGTGGGACAGTGTCAACAGCTTTGCACAAGTGCAGGTAGATAACATCAGTTGTTTTTACCACATCAACCACCACTGTAACCCCATCATAGAAAGTCACCAAACATGCCAGGCATGGTTTTCCCCTAGTAAAATCATTTTGGCTGTTGCAAATCAAAGCCCGGTCCATCCTCTGACCCCTCCCTGCAGATACTCACAGACATTGATGAAGTCCCCTCTCAGTTGTCTCTTCTTGAGACTGACAGGAACAACTCTGTCAGCCTGACTTGTGGGAGACATGCTCCAGTTCCTTAATATAGAAATAAAGAATAATGATACAAAAGTAAGGATAGTTTCTTTTAAACTTCAAGATACTGATCCCGTTTTTGTATGTTTAGGAGGTGTTTTGGAAATGGTCATATTAACATCATTAGGATCACACTGGATGTAATGTTATTCAGCACCAGAAAGGATCTCAGAAACTAGGCTGTAATGTGAGTAAGATGATTCAGAATTTCAGGTTGTAGTGATTATATCCCAGATCCTACACTGAGCCTTCTGGTAGTTTGGTAATTGATTCAAAATTAATAAAGATTCTGCTTCAAGGAGCTGAAAGGTAAAAGAGAGTGCTAAAGCATGAGGGAATAGAGTTACGCAAGGTGACGTAATGAAAATTATATTCTAAATGCAGAAAATATAATCTATAATTTTAACTGCTTTCAGAGTAGGGAATTTAGATAACTAAGTGCATATAATTTCATAGGCAGTTATTTCATGTCTATGTCTATAATAGAAAAAAATGTTTTCCTTGAGGCTGAAGTTTAACAGTAGGTGAGTATATTTTTGTCTTCATAACTCTGTGAAAAAAATAAAGTACATTTCCCCTACTTTGGAGCATAAAAACTCTAGCAGGATGTAATAGAAATGCAAAACCAGAACAAATCAAAAACTACCATGCAACACAAAACTCATCATAAAAGAGGATAACTTCTTCTTTAAAGATTAATTTTGTTTTGTCATCCAACCTCTGACTTTGCTCATATGCATCAATTTCATATTACGTATTTGTAATTAAGTCATAAGAAAACAGATCTGCAACACACTGATGGTTACGCCCATTATTCTGAATCAAATCACATTTTAAGTATTTAATGAGTGTTGCAAGAGAAAGAAAATCACACAGTATATTAATTCTTATTTGTTATAAATTTTATCTTGTAATGGTAACTGGAAAAAAACTCTAAGCCTAGAAAAGAAATTCTACTTCTTATCTTGTGCATTTAGAAGAGATATGAGTCATCACTACTCCTTTTTCATTTTACAAGGTCAATTTATGTTATTCCTGATGTGCAAGAGTAGGCAGACTTCCTGGGCAACAAAACAGCACCAAAAAACTGCAATTATGAAACCATAAATAGGAGCATAACAAAAATAATACTTTCAGATGTAAACTCCAGATTAACCTAAATGCAGAATGACTTAGATTTAAAAGCAACTAAGTTTTTTTTTTTTATTTTTAAACATTTTGATTTAAATTAAAATTTTCCTACTTTGAATATTCTATCCATCCTAAAGAGCTGTCTGCTTGCATTCTCTGTGTTTAGCAAAATGTTTGTTTGTTTGTGTTGCTCAGGGCAACAGCATCTGGCACTAAAACTTGTCCTTTGCTAGTACTGATGTGATGTTAATCTTCCCCCCCATCCCCCTGAAAAAAAAAATCTGTTTAATTTACATGAGAGTTAGATGCAATATGTAATATAAGAGTAAAAAGAGCACTATGCAATAGTATTGTGTGATAATTTCTGTGGTAACAGCAAGTTCGGGTACGTCTCTTTTTTAAAAAAAAATCCATGTCAGAAGAATCCAGATTCTTTTCCAACTAGCTGAGAAGAGAGGTCTGTGAAGTGAACTGAATAAAACTAACATATTTTGCAAGGTATTCAGTACTGTTCGTAGTCATCTGTGTGCTCTGGGAGAACCTCTATTCCTTGACAGATATATGGCTTATGTGGTCCCTTCTTGCTACAGATAATCCCTGTCACAGAGCTGATCTCTTGTGAAAAGAATATATATGCATTACATTGTATTATTTCTTTGACACACTGGTCTCCTGATAATGCCAGATTTAGGAGGTATGAAATGTCAGAAAAGACAGAAAATAGTGGATCCCCTGAAAACACATTAAAAATTTGGCTAATGATGCTGATTTATAATCAAAGGTACAGAAGGCCAACAAAATTAAACACAACATGTTGCCAAAGTTATGGTCTTGTATCATGTTTTCATAAAAGCATAGTGAACCACAGTGGAATAAGGAAGTGGCAGTAAATCAAGAACTGTAGTTTATTCCTGTGCCAATAAGTCATTGTGTACTTTAAGAAATAAACCTGTACAGTTATGTTTTTGAAAAGCAACTGCTTCTTTCTGGAGGAGCTGTGAATCCCTGAAAACCTCTGAGAAACCTTATCATGACTCAGCTGGAGACTCCAGGTTGGGTATTACACAAACACACCCACAACCCTCTTCCCCTCCAAGGACCCTAGTGTTTGTTTCCAAACCATTTTCGCTGGTTACATTCAGTGAGTCAATGCTGTACTTAGTCAAGGCTTTACAGCAACACATGAATGAAATGTGGTGATGTGACTCATTCACTGAAGTTTGGACAGAATTCCTTAATTTTGAAGGAAATACTTGGGAGGTCAAGATTGATGGTTAAGAGTTACTGGGACTTTTAAAGAAATGCTGCAGCAGGCATCTCAGTGGAATTATTCAAATAAATGTGCAAGCCTGAGGGCAACATCCCTTTAGATGCCATTTAGGACAGAATTTGAACTACTACTTGTTCAATGGCAGGTGGCTAACTTATGGTCAGTGATGCTTTTACACAAAATCTTAGAGCCCTGTTCTGTGATAGATTTGGTTTGGTTGGATGGGGGTTTTGTTTTGTTTTGGGTTTTGTTTGTTTTTTTTTTTCTTTTCCCTTTTCTTAACTGGAATGTTAAGAAATGCTTAAAAAATGGGGTTTTAATTCTACTGAAATTTCACGTAATGATAGTCAGTCATTACTAGAGAAACTGGATTGCTTTCCTTGCATTTAAATTTGCAGTTATAAGTGCAGAAGCATGGCAACAAGATAATGGAATTTTTTAAAACTTTGAAAAGAAATTAAACTGTCAGCTTAGACATTCCGGCAACGATCACTGCAGTACTGTAGAAATTAAAAGCGCATCATTACTTATGAAAGTGTAGAACATCATTGCAAACTTCAATTTTTCTTCTTTAAAAATAGATGGCAAACAAAGTGGTTGATCCCCCATTTTTCATGCAGTCTAACAGAAATATTGCAGCTGTGTATTTTGGAAGCCTCTCATGCTATGACATGCACTTAAATTCAAGTAATTGCTGCTATTACAGTTTTGAAGTCATGGGAATGAGATTGCTGTTAATGACAGAAGTAATGAATAATATAAGCACGTGTGATTTAACTATTATTATTTTCCTTTATTTTTTTTTTCCTGAAGAGTGATATCCCTTCTGTCTTATATAAATCCAGGATATAAATCTTTGCAGAGAAATACCATTGATCTAGCAGGAAAGACAGTTCTTAATGGGATTTTCATTTTCTTTACAGGAAGCATTGAGGCTGTATGAGGTAGTGACTGCAGCTGTCTTTCTCTGCATGTAGAGTATTTCTAGCCTGCAGTAACTTCCTGTGCGTACAACTTTGACAGCTTTAAAAGCCTTTGCGGAGTTCATCTTCCTGAGAATGAGGAAGTGTTTACATTATTCTAAGATTTTTAAATGAAAACACAACTTTGAAATTTTAGGGTAGCATTTTAGCAGATCTGTTGCATGAGAGTCCCTTAATATGAGACAATAAAATTATAAAAGCAATCACATTAAACTAAATTGGAACAAATAACTTCTCTCTCCAGCTAACAGTGTGATGTCAGGCAGTAGCATGATTTAAAAAATGATGACTGGGAAAGTGTCTGGTTTCTATAAGGCAGAAAATAATTGTCTAATCTGTGTTTAAATACTTTTCATTAAAAGAGATGCTATCAGCATCTATCTGATTTATAAAAGTGGGTTATCTTTGGATACATTAAGGCATTTGTTCTCAAGTAAAGAGCTTATGGATGATTACAATGATGTAGCGAAGAAGAAATAAAATATTTCAAAATGTATTACCTTGCTGGCATTTCAGCTGGTGATGAAAGATGAATCTGCTCATGGATACTGTCCTACAAATGCCTTCTTTCTGTTTGTGGAAAATATGGAAAAAAAATTACAAAAAAAAAAATTGAAGAGAAGATTGCTAAATTGTAAGAAAAACATTCTTCTGAAAAAAAAATAATTAAAGAAACATGTTTTATCCACAAATGGAACAACATATCCCAGTTTCTATTAAGAGCTCTTTAATATGCATACATTGTTATTTTTTTAATATCTCTTCTCTGTTCAGACATTTCTAAATCTTTAAAGTTTTGAAATACAACTGTAATCATGAACTGAGGAGAAAACTTTGCTCTAAAAGGCCTGTGCTCATGCCCTTACATTTTGAGAAGATTCTCCTTAAGTTGTTATTATTGTTCATTATTTCTAATATAATACTGCCTTGATTTTCATCTCTCATATCAGCTCATTCAGAACTGTTTCCAAATGAAATGAAGCAGTTATAGAATTAAAGATAGTACCTAGCAATAGGGCAAATTTGAGAGAGGGCTGAAAATCTACTTTTGAAAATAAAAATAAAAACAAGAGAATAAGCATTTGCTAGATTGCCTTGGAAAGTAAAAGGAGATAACATTTGGGAACAGTCTGGGATAAAACCACGGTAAAAACAAAAAATGTTCCCTTCCTCCCTTCTTTTCCTTCTTTCCCTTCCTTCCCTTCTTTCCCTTCCTTCCTTTTTCCTCCTATTTTGAAGACACCCTCTTCATTTCTGACTGTGGACTTCTTTTCATGAACTCTACTAGTCTCAGTGGGAATTGTGTGAGGAGTTAGGAAGCAGGAGACTTGAAGATGGCAAGCTGGTACTCAGAAGACAGAGAAGGCATAACACATCAGAATAATTTCACTGTCTTTGCAGGATGGCCTCTTACAAGTGTCCTCTTTATATACTGCAAAAAGTATGAAAGAAATTAAAAATCAGCAAGTCAGGAGTGAATTGAAATAAATGAGTTTTCTAATGTGGAATCCTGCTTTCATACTCGGAAAGCAGCTGGGATCTGGCAATTGCCGATTTCTTCTCTGACTTAGTGAAGGTCTAGCAGTCCTGAGAGAGGCTGGTCCAAGACACTAACAAATGAAGCTGTGTGACATGTGACATTAGCCTCCACCAAAACTGGTTTCGGAGCCCTTAAACTACCCCCATTTACCATCTTCTGTCCCCTGCAAGTGGATTCTGTCCTTCATTGCAACTAGGACACAGTTGTCTGTGGTGGCAAAACTGATTCATTATTTAGAACTCTCAGTTTCAGCTGCAGCTATATGCTGACAAAAGTGCTGATATCCACTCCTTGCATATGAAACTTCACTTTTTTGTATGCTTTCTCAGAGTGTGTCTGCTTGCATCTCATCAGTTCTGCCCTTATCATACTGAGATGGAGAGAAGAGGCTAAATTAATTATGAGAACTATTTGTGTGATTTATATATTATGCAAACATTCTTACTGCAGTTAATGATGAATATGCTGTACTGTGGCAGCATTGTTTTATTTTCCATTGTTATTTTACATAAGTTTACAATTGATATTAGTACCAAAATCCCTGGTTTGCATGTAGCCAGGAAAAAATAATATCTTTTTTTTGTAAAAGCATGCCATCCTACTAACTTAAAAAAAAGGTAAGTTATTTATATTCTTGAATTAATGTCATTGCAAGAAAGAACTCTTCAGTATAAAGTATTTTCCTGTATTTATTTGTTTGTTTGTTTGTTTGTTTGTTTATTTGTTACATTGAAATACTACCTTTGGGGGAGAAAAAAGGCAGAAAACCAGAATAATTAAGCCAGGAAGAGACCTCTGGAAGACTAGTCAAATATCCTGCTCTAAGTAAGGTCAGGCATGGGATCAGATAAGGGTTTATTCTCTTACATTCAGTGGAAGAGAGGTTTGCTTGACCTGGTCTGATGTGAACAGGGAGGCCATTGGCAGCTTTTCTAAATCATCTAAATTGGGAAGCAATAAAAAATGAAAACAGTAGGTAGGTCCTTCCAGGGGAGCACATTCATGGACAACTAACTCCATGTAGAAGGCTGACCTCACGGTAGAACCACTGTGTGCAAATGCCAGGCTGACAGGACTGGACACCTTGCCCAGCTCAAGGGAGTGCCCTGTTCCCCTGCATCAGTGGGATGTGGGAACCTTCAGGGAGGGGGAGAAGTGGTGATGGGAAACAGAATAGGAATTGTAAATTCCCTGCTATACCCATCCCATTCAGCAAATCAAAGCTAAAAATTATGCTTTGAGTGGTGAGGTTCTGTCTTTAAGTGTTATGATCTGATTATTAAGAGATGCTTTTGCCCAAATTAAGGCATAAATGAGACCACATGCTGAAGTCAACAGTAAAGATCTTATTTAATAGTAAATGTGGGGTAGAGGGATAGAAAGAAATAGAAAAGAGGGCAAGGGGAGGGAAAGACAAAGAGAGAGACAGATTAAGCAGAAGATAGTCAGCGCTTATCGATCCTGTGGTGCTCTTTCTTCACCCTGGTCTTCTCGCTGGTGGTGGTCCTTGAGTTGTTCTTCTGGGATATCACCTTTAAGCAGTACAAGTTTCTGGTATCCACGGGGTGTGGATGCTGTTCCCATAACGTGGAATGGTGTGTGTATAAGCAGTTGCTTCCTTTAGTACAGTTTGCCACAGTGGCAATTTTTGTCTAAATGCATTGACCAGGATGTGCTAACCAGCCTAACCTCCTTTAGGCCTGGAATTAGTGCCTTTCTGTTGCAAATTGCTCTCTTCTATGTTTATCTCAAGTTCCCACTGTTGTGGCTTATCTTATTGTAGGTTCCTTCTGTGGCCTTGACAGTATTTGACACAGGCAATTGGGATTTTTAAGTCTCTTACATTATGGCTGTGACATTCAGTGGACAATAAGGACACCTGCACGTGGCAGAGTGGTCTTGTGCTTTTGTTAGTGATGCCAAGTACTCCTTCCATGTGGCAGGTGTCATTGCTTGGGCAGAATCACCTTCTTGGTGTATAAGGGTGTGAGTTTTTTCCGTCTCTGTTGTGGGTTCATTAGCTCAAATAAGACTACAGGCCTTAGCTCATTGCATTCCTTGGTGTGAGAGGTTTCTTGCCTCTTAGAGTTCAGGATGTGTCAGTCCAGGTGGCACTGTGCCATTGGCATATTTGAGTGATACCTGTCCCAAAGGTGTACTGAGTGACTGGTTAGGAAATAATTTTGTTTACTCTTTATTTGGAGAGGTAATGTAGTAGGGACATGTATTTCTGCTTCGATGTATACTGAATGCAGTTCTTTATTCTTCTGGGGGGCCCGAAGTGTGTGGTGTCTGTGTAAAAGACGCCAGTGTTTGCCATGGAGCTGGGATGTCACCATGACATCTCCTGGGGTGCACTCCCATGTAGGAAGATGCTAAAGTGCATTCCAGAACCAGCACTGGACAAGCACCTTGGGAACTCAGAGACTCAGCTGAGGTTTTAAAGAGCAGTTTCTGNCCCTGTCCCGAGTCCATTGGTTAATAGACCCTTTAACCCTGCCTCTCCCTCAGTTTTCACCCAATCCAGGCAGACCAGGTGACCGCCCCCAGAGGTCTGTTAATACCTGTACCTTTTTTCAATAAACGGTTCTCTCTTGGCCCCGCAACTGCCTGGAACTCCTTGTTTCTCCCTCCCTTCTCTGCCCCCATAGAACAAAGGGGATAGCAGGGAAACCCTTCTCCCTTTCCCTCCGCGCCACACAGAAGAGACCCTTCTTTTTTTTAAAAAAAAGAAAAACTTATACTCCCAGGCATTAGCCTGGGAGGAAGAACAGGATCAAGCCATTTGTATTGCTGCTGTTTATTCAGGTGCTGTTTGTGTGCATGCAGTGCCTGTAAAAGCACAGTTCTCCTGCCTCTGCGTATTTGTGAGTACCTGGTAGTGTCTGTGCCAGCCTTTCAGAAAGAAAAGCTGTCTTGGGTTGAGCTGGCAACACACTAACTGCCTAAGTACAGAGAAAAAGGGTTCTTCTCTAACTAGCTAAGGGAAAAGGGAAGAAGAAGGAGAGGGGGAAAAAACCTTTTAGGTTTATGTTGAAACTCACTACATGTATTTATACAGAAAAGAGAAAATTAAAAAGAAAACTACAATATAACACACATTTACACAAGTTACATATAACAAGAACTTTTTACTTCTTAATTAATACAAAGTGTATTACTCTAGATTTATAAGCACTTTAAAAGACACTTAGCAAGAAACAGAAAGAGTAACAACAAAATGTTTTTAATTTTTGAACTTAAATAAAATGCAAGAAGCAGCAGCCGAAGCAGGAGCAAGGCTTAAGACAGCAGAAAAGATGTAGCATGTCTGGCTTGTACTTTAGCTATGGCAGAACTGACTAAGCTACACTTACACACTGGATTTTACTTTTATTGAGATGATGTAGTATGGTATGGAATACAATATTATTGGCTAGAAGGAGTCAGCTGTTAGCTAGCTTAGCTCAGCTCAAGTCAGCTGACAATTCTAGGCTTAATATGATCTTTAAAGCCTAAATTTAGGCCCACTTGGCTAAACTATAACATAAGCGCGGCCCTAGCAGACTGTTAGAGGAGAGGTACCAGAGTCCTCTAGATTCATTAACTCCCTAAAGTGTTGGAAGCATTCCTGAGGTGAGAGGTGTAGGACCCAGTGTGTGGAAGAGACAGGTCTTTTTGCAAATATGCTCAAGGTGCAAAAATTTGTTACCAAACATTCTAACATTCCCTTAAAGGAATAGAGTTAGCATCTCTAGAAAACAAAATACCTCATGAAAACACCAGATTTTGTTGGCTATAGAGAAAGCAGAGACACAAGGAAAATAACCTAGAGATGACCTGTCTGCAAACTCTCCCTTGGACATGTTGCAAAATGTAAAAAAAATCTAAANCTCCATAATGACAAACAGTTCAGTCAGGCTACGGTAATAGGTTAATGTAATTTTATAAAAATATAGGTATAGTTTCATCAATGACAGTTAAATCTTTGGAAAAAATACTGCAAAAAGATACTAATTCAATAGTCTTAGTAGATCTCTTTTAGTTTATTTTACAAAATAATTCTCTAAAAAGCAATAACCTGAAGAGGTGGAACACATGAATAACAACACAGATTGATGACTGATTAAAAGTTCCTTAGGAATAATGGTGAATGAATTGGGAAAAAAAAAAATGAAACAACCCAGATTAAAAAAATGGCTTAACACCTAAAAACCAGCAAAAACTCCTGCTGTTGGAAATGTTCCAGGTTGGATAACTAAGATAATTATTGCTAATTACAATCCTTTTTTATTTCTTTTTTGTCTTCCATAGATAGCACAAAATAAGAAGTCCTTCCAATTCCATAGGTTTTTAAAAATTTCTTACATTTTCTTTTTGCTTCTTTTATTTATTTCACTTTATTTTTGTGTCTGGGCATGTACAGTTTTATCTTTTTCAAATCTGTCTTCAACACTTATCCTTCAAATGGGTGTTTTTCAAGACTTTTCAGGACTCAGAATCAGGTATTTTATGTCCTGAATATACAGTTATAAGTACAATACTTTGAGTAACTTTATATTCTACTAGATCATCTTCTAATTTTTAATGAAATATTAAAATATTTAATTAGATTATTGTAGGCAAACATACACACTGTCTACAGAACATAAACAGTAACTCTGATCCTTAACTCTGTAGGAAGATTGAAGAATTATGCTACAGGGAGTAAACAGCCTCATTTGTCTCTGTGAGATTCCAGCTCTTACATAGTTGTCACTGAGAAATTGAGTAAACAATCCAAACTTCATCACTGAACAAAGAGGAGGAAAACTAAAAACCTGCACTAATTATCATTAAGTGACTCCTTCATGCTCAACCACAAAACACAATTAAATAGGATCATGAAGAAGAAAACAAAAAAGGTTCAAAGCGATTAGTAGAAATGAAATAATTCTGTTTATGTGCACAGTCTATTCTAAGCAAAATCTTTTTGTCAGATTGTAGAGTTGTATCTTCTGTGCATTGTTTAGATAAACAGAGCAGCCTCTGCTCTTCCATGCTCATTGTTCTGTTTCATGACTGACCATATCCCTTTACTTGCCTCCCACAACCTTGACAACCTGTCTACTCACCGTCACTCTCATTTTTTCTTTAAATAAATCGTGCTTAGATTATGTCTGTAGAGCAGGCATAAAGGCAGCTGCTTACAGACACTAAACTTGATCTGTAATATCTAGCTTGCATGCTTAGTGGGATTTTTGTCTTGAGAGCATGAATTCATGTAACCTGCAGCTTGGCTGGCATTTGCAGCCTGTGCTGCACTTCTTGCTGCCACAGCCACATTGGAACTGATATTTCAAGTAGGATTTGCAGAATATCTAAGTCAGTTTTACTATAGTGACTGCTATGTCCTCAGAATTGATGCATTGTCATTAACAGCCCACATGTTCAGTCACCACTCCATTTATTTTGACTGCTAGGCAGGCATGTTATCCTTTCTTATACTAAATAAATGATATGCTTTCTCTTATACTTGTAATTAGTTTTTTTCCTATTTGGCCTTCCTATTTCCTGCTGCAAAACACTGACAGACACTTACTCTAAAGGTTCCTTGTTTCCATTATCACTTCCCACTACTTAAGATGATAGAGATTATATTTAGAATGCTTACTAGAATATCCTCATCCCTACAAAAATTTGGTGTCTTTCACTCTCTATTTTTTCCATCTTACTCCTGAGCCAATAACTAATGGATTGAGTGAAAACTGGAGGCCCAAGGAAATGAGTTGAAAATTGTACTAAATACATTTGCAGATAACTGAGCAAGAGGGAAGGAAACATGATCAGTCAAGAGAGTAGAAGCACAAAAAGGTTGCCTTAACCTCTCTAAACACCTAGGAGAACTGTTACTGGAAGTTATTGTGTTTAATTAGATTTATTTTATTCAACTGCTCCTGAGTAACTGTTGTATGATATGAACCCTCAGTGTGGAGTGAGATCGAAAAGCAAAGAAGCATAATCTTTCATGATAAGTCTGTAACAGTACAGAAACTATAATTTCTTGACTACTGCTGAAAAATTTCACTTCCACAGGCAATGCTTTTTCATTTATTCCAGGGTGAGTTCACTGTTATATTCAAAGGGGAGCAAAGTGCAAAGAGGTAAGAAAGCAGGTGTGTTATAACACTATGATTCACTTTGTTAGAGGATTAAAATTCATTCAAGAGAAAATAAACTTATAGCACAGAATCACCATTTTTATCATAGCAGGAATATGAAAATGTTTATAGGGAATTCGAAGTAAATCTAAATAGGTATATAAATAAGGTACTAGATAAAGTTGGGTAAAGATTAGTCTTCTAAATGTTCCTCAGGTATCTAAATTTCTCCAAATATCTTCAAAGGAAAAGTAGCCTTTATGAAGCTGTTTTACAAGATGTTTCTTCTCAAAGGTTTTTTCCCTTGTAAAGTTGAGTGTGCCTCACAAATACTTCGGATTTCTCAAGCTTAATGCAGAACACAAGGATATTAAGTCCAAGGATAAATGCAAGGAATTAGATTTTAAAACATAACCACTTCTGTAGCTGTATATTCTGTAACAGACTGGATTTGTTGAATTCATCCTTTAGGAAATACAATAATTCATTCACAGAATCTCAGAATGGTTGGAGTTGGAAGGGATCTCTGCGACCATCTTGTCCAGCTCTCCTGCTAAAGCAGACTCACCTACAGCAGATTGCATGGGATCACATCTGGAGAGGTTTGGAATATCCCCAGAGAACAAGACTCCATAGCCTCTCTGGGCAATCCATTCCAGTGCTGTCACCCTCATGATAACCAAGTCCTTCCTCATGTTTAGATGGAACTTCCTGTGCAACAGTTTCTGCCTGTTACCTCTTGTCATATTGCTGGGCACCACTGAAGTGTCTGGCCCCTACCTCTTGACAACCCCCATAAGGTATTTGTAGGCATTGATGAAGTCTCAGTTGTCTCTTCTCAAGCCTGAACAGGCCCAGCTCCTTCAGCCTGTTCTCTTAAGAGAGATGCTCCGGTCCCATAGTCATCTGTGTAGTTCTCAGCTGGACCTTCTGTAGCAGTACCTTGTCTTTGCTGTACTAAGGAGCACAGAACTCACCACAGCACTCCAGATGTGGCCTCACCAGGGCAGAGTAGAGGGGCAGAATCACCTTCCTTGACCTATTCAGAGCTCATGTCAAGCTGTAACACTGTGTGTGTTCACAGTGAGTCCAAGACGTTGCATCTGTTGTCCTCTTTCTCCCAAGTCACAAACTCATGATTGCTTGTGGCCACAGAAACCAATTTTACAGGGAAATGGAAGAACATAGAGGTGGTTTTAAAATCAATTCCACTTCAGACAATGATTGTCTAAAAGTAAAATACAGGCATAAAATTAACTATATAAAGATCCAATGAAGCAACTATAAATAAATCACTTCCTAAATAGAACTGAATTGTACATGTAAACATATAATAACTTAAAACCATAGTAAAGAAGCATGAAACCCATTTTAAAACAGTGTAGTATTTAAGCATGAAAGGAGCAGGACATCAGCAGTGGCCGGGTGCTTTGCAGATATAAGAAATGAAATAAATGACCAAATTATTCCAAAGCAAGAGGAGATAAAAGCAGCCAAATCATCATAAAAGCTCCTGCCTATATTTGCTAAACCAATAGCAAATTAATCCTGCAAAACATGAAAAAAAGAACTAGATAACAGATGTTTTACTGTATCTATAGGAGCTACCATATGTCCTACCTGTGCCTGTCATTCACTTGTACGAGTTACAGGCTTAGTATTTTACGTTGTATGAATATCACTTCATAGACTTAATAGTTCAGCAACTAAACACTGTAAACAAAATGGTAATAAAATGGATAAAACAAATATAGGAGATGTCTCAAACTTCATTTTCACATCTGTTGTTTCTTCACTTCTGCTTCTAGGTTGCTTCATGCGTTGTATTTGATCTTTGAAATGTTGTCTTGTACAATTGGTATAATATGACAGGTGTATTTGCACCAACTCTTTTCTTTTTCTGAAATAATGGAAATGTAAACAAAAGTAGAACAGAGATAGCCAGGAAAATAAATACCTAATTAAAGGCTCCAGGAGTTTAAAATATAATGTAGATTTTGACTTTTAGCTAAGATCTGGCTTGGAAATCTATCTATTAAAATATTATCAGGAGATTAGTCTGTCAGAGTGAGAGAAGAATAAAAGGTATGAGCACACAAAATTACAGCCTTGCAATTTATAGGCAATTTAATGCTGTTATATCTCAGATTTTCATAAAAGTTTAAAAAATCTTTCATTGTTCCAAAGATTATTATACAGATATGGTTTTCTTTAATGGAGACCTTAGGGTCTTGAAATTGTGTTCTCTTATTCTCAGCATGAGCAATATAATTTCTTATTTAAAAATATGAGATCATAAAAGTATTCTGTCTGATATTTAGAGAACACTCCATTTATGCACATGTGTCTATATATCTGTGCACAGGCACACGAAGTGTGCTGACCTTTCATTTCCATATATTGTGTTAATCAAAGGCGATTTCTAATACATAGAGTTATCTGTAAAACTATTAATAGCCTGACATTTATGGATGAATAAATCTGAAAGTTCTTTTTGATATATATGCTGTGGCTAACACCAATTACGCAGGTAATTAATCCAACTAAGGGTTTACTGAGCAAAAGAAACATAAAAAAGCACAGTTCTGTTGTGCATTACTTACTTTTTGTTGGCCAATCTCATGACTAAATAAGCCAACATGTCTATCAAATTGTTAACAGTAAAATCTGACCTTTCTCACTTAATTGTAGATCATGATTTTTTTAATATATAAACATACTGCAAGTTCTTTTAATGTTAGTTCAGGATCCTTGGAAAATCCCACACTTGGTTTTAGGGAAATAGGATTTCTCTTCTTACCAAGAAAATGAAATTTGATACTGCAGCCAAGAAAATATTAAGGAAAACAAATACTAAGCAAATATCTAAGCAGACGTTAAGAACCTCTGCTAATGAGTTTAGCATTTGTATTTGAGTTCTGTATCGTTATAACCTGTTTCTACTGTCATAGGTTTTTGCACTTAAAAAGTTGGAAATAGCCTGAGTATGCAAGCAGTACTCTGCTTACAAACTGTACTATTTATGCACAGTATAAAGTAACTTGTGCAGTATTCTTGATTTATTTTCATTTTTTTTTTAAATTATTTATTTCCTTGTTCGTTTTAAAGCAAAGAACATTGTTGCAGTCAGTAAGTCTCTAGGCAGTGCTGACTAAAGATTGTAAAACACCAGTGAGAGGCTTTTGGAAAAAGTTCCATTGAATTGAAAGAAATCAAGCATACTTTACTGGTTTCTTCAAAATTTCCTTAAAATGTTCCAGCTGGTGAAAGCTCCCAATTTCCTTTTTGTCACTGTTGTTGTTTTTACTTATTATTTCAGATATTTCTAGTGATTACTTCAAAGAATTTTCAGTAGAACAACTAGTGTGAAATTTCCAAATTCTATTTTATTTGCAGGCTGGGATTCGTGTATGTCAATCTGTACAGGTAGTTGATACACCCACCTCTGCCTCTTAATCCTGACACATATTTTCTTCTGTGATGAACAAAAGCACTACTAGGAAGTGCAACATTTTGATAAAAATGGAATTTGATATCCAGGGAGAGGGAAAGAGTGAGAACACAGAGTATAGTACATAAGAGGTAAGTACGTATATTCTAAGAACATCTTTCTCTGTAGGAATAAAAGTTCTATAGAAATTTTTGTTGGAATTTTCTGTAACAATTCATTTGAAATTACCACCTGTATTAACCAGACAGGCTGTGGAGTCTCCCTCACTGGATTTATTCCAGAACTGTATGGACACAATCCTGTGCCATGTCCTCTGGGGTGACCCTGCTTGAGCAAGGAGGTTGGACCAGATGACCCACTGTGGTCCCTTCCAAACTGACCCATTCTGAGATTCTATGTGAAATGAGCATTTTGTCTGAAGCTCCCAAGGAACAGGATGTTACTATCTAGGCTACCTTTTTCTAAATATTGGGCTCTTGTAAAAGAAGCATCTGTTGATACATTGTGTCATGCACTATGGCATTTGTTTGTTTATTTTATTCTGTTGAAAAAGTAATACTGATTTGATCATGAAGAATCCTATGAATGGAAGAGTTTTTGTTCTCATCTAGGTGGAACTGAACTCATCAGGGGAAAAATAACTTCCAGATTGCACAGTAAGAAGGCAGATAACAAGCACAAAGGATGGGATAGTACAGAGAGGAGCAAGATTTTTGATAGGCACAGCAGGCAAGCAACACTAAAACAATCCAGGGATCAGAGGGGGTATATAGTCTGCTGCAACTCCTAAAACCACTGAGCTAACAGAAAATAACCCTGAAAGGAAGTAGCAGTCTTGCAGGCAAATAAATTCTATTAATATGTATGCACATTTCAACAGTCTCTTATTCCCAGTAACAACACATCTGTGGTCTCTATCAGCCTCGCTGGTCAGAAAATCAGGAATTGGATCAGCACAAAAAGCATCAGATATAGAGCCAGAGCTTTCATTTTGTGGCCTCAGGAATTTCTGAGGAATCCCTGACAGACTTTGGAGGTAGGACAGGTTATCATCAAGTCTTGCTAAAGACCTGAATTTTGATGATGATGTGTTCTGCAGTACTTCCTCATGTTCTCTTTAAAGATGTTGTTAGATTGTTAATACATGATATATGTGAAGACTAATAAGAGGCAGATTCATAACAGAGGAGCCTCTTAAAGTGAAAGGAAAACTTCTATGCTTGTTCATAAATCTGAGCTTTCACTGGGGCATTGTCTTAGCTGGTAACATTCTTGTGGGGTTTACAGTGAAAAACATGAGGGGGAAACCAGTAAACTGACTGTTCCTCTATCCTCTCTATCTGGAGCTATAAGGGAAAGAGAGAAGAGAAGAGAAAGTTAGGGTATTTTTATATAATCTGTTGATTTACATAAAATACTTCATTACCAATGGGTAAAACCCCAAAACTCAAGCATTTTGGGCCATGGGCTTAGATAGCTGGCCTAGTGGAAAGGCTTTATTATTTTAAATTTAGGAAGTTTTCATTATTTATTCATACAGAAGTAAACTGTGGAGGTCATGCCTACTGGGTGCAGGCAAAACCTTTTGTACTGTTCAGTAATTCATTATGTATAGTCCATATTTTTAGATACTAACAAGTTTACAGAACTTTAAACTTTTAGCGTTTTAGATGTTTTTAAACATATTCTCGAGATATTTTCTTCACTCACATCATATGTACAGGAACCTGATATACTTCAATGGTGTTAAATGTTGTTCCTTTTTCTATCCTGATTTTTGCTGTATTAAACTTCCTTGGGTGCCATGTGTTTTGATTGGTTGGGGTTTTTTTTCCTTCTCCAATAAAGGGGGTGTCCATTAGTACTCAACTGTTTTCACTTGTAGAAATACTTGAACCTACTTTAAATAACTATCACTTTCCATTTCAGTAATGTAAATAGTTGGGAATTTTTTTAAGGTTCTTACTGGGAAGAACAGTCTTTTTAAAAAAATGTGTGTCTCTTTCCAACATCATCTAATTTGATACCTAAAGCATTTTCTGAAATTCTTATATTTTCAAAATGAGCAACTTTTATTTAGGTGTAAATCCTTTCACATTTCATCTTTCAGCCTGTGTTCTGCTGTCCAGCCTTTGGTCACAAAGAATTCTTGCTCTGCATCTGCCACCCAGGTGTTTCTTTTATTTGTTAGAGAACAAGAGAGTGAGGACAGGACCTTGTCTGTGCCTGGGTCACTGTGACTTCAAGAGCTGTGTTCAGTCCTGGCCCCTCACTTCATGAGAGACATTGAGGTGCTGGATCAAGTCCAGAGAAGGGCATCAGAGCAGACCTGTGGTCTGGAGAGAAAATACTATAAGAAATGGCTAAGTGAGTTTGGTGTGTTTGGAGAAAAGAAGGCTCAAGGGGGACCTTCTTGCTCTCTAGAACTCCCTGAAAGAAGGTTGTAGAAAGGTGGGGGTTCAGCCTCTTCTTACAGGCAACAAGTGACAGAACAAGAGGACAGAGCCTCAAGCTGGGCCAGGACAGGTTCAGGTTGGACATCAGGCAGAATTTTTCCACAGAAAGGGTTGTCAAGCATTGGAACAGCATTACTCAGTGGACTTTTGGGGTCACCATCCCTGGAGGTGTTCAGGAAATGACTGCACATGGCCCTTAATGCTCTGGTCTAGTTGACCAAGTGGTGTTTGGTCAAAGGTTGAATTCAATGATCTTGGAAGTCTTTTCCAACCTAAATGATTTTGTGGTTGTGTTACTTCCCTCCTGGACTCAGCCCCATCCTGCCATTCCCCCTGACAAGATGGCACTTCTGTCTCATGTTTCTAAATATAAATTCTCTTCAGTAGATCAAAAACTCAAGAAGTTTATTTTGAATATTCAAAAGCAGAACACACAAACTCTTGTGCTTTGAAAGGTGAACCATTCAGGGCAGCAACCAATATGGTTTTGTTTGGGTTATCATCTGCCTGAGGCTGTAATAACGTTTTTGATCTTCTGCTTGGTTGCTTTCCTTTGTAAATCATTCATCAAAACTTTTATTTTTGTGAAGGAAAGCAAAACCTGTGTTACTCTAGTTACATGATGGATATTACAACTTAAAAATTGAATAGATATACACTGCAATTTTGTCAGCATTTAGCTGGCATTTATACTTTTCTCTTTTAGAGCTTTGTGTTGGGGTTACACCCTGCATATGCTGGATATATTACATGTAAATGGTGTATAGTGTAGTAATGAGATAAATGAAAAACATTCTTTCTTCCTGTATCTCATTGAATAACAAAGGGGCAGAAAGCTGTAAAGCATATGCCAATATGTAGCTAAATTAGGTAACTAAACACAAAGTAGAGAACGCTATCTCAAGTTTTTGATTGCTTTTATAAAGAATGGCATGTCCACAGGATCACAGGATAATAATAAGAACACTATGAGGAAAAAAAAACCTTTAATTTTATTCTTTGCTTTGTTAATATTNAGCACTGGAAAAGAAAAGAAAGTAGAGAAGTAAGAGAAATAGCAGGAAAAAAGCAGAAAAACTCCATATGGTTTATAGTTGTCACTGATATTAATATCTTTCCATAGAAGGCATATTTGAGCTACTGTTAATGTAAGTGGTTCACTGTCTTTATAATGGATATTGTTTATTGTATTGTTCTCTAAGAGAAGATATAAGCAAAGACCATTACAAAAGAAGTGCTGAGTTATCAAGCCTTGTCCAGATTATAGAGTGGCAGTACTGGAACTACAGAAGTGTCTGAAATTCAAACAGTATTTCTTCCTCTTGGTTTTTTCTCTCCACTACATTAAAAGTTAATGGTGGGCAGGGAGTTTTTGTGACCCTTATCGTACCTTTGACCTTAGCTCACCATGCGCATTACCTGCAGTACAAGCAAGTAGTTTGTGCCTTCAAGGAAGCCAAAGAGCAAATGGAGAGGAACTGTCAACTCCTGTTAAGTTCAGCACCTGTCATATCACATCTCAAATGAGAGTTTGTGACAATTAATTGCTTTCCCATCACCCCATCCTTTCACTGTTCATACTCTGTGCAATTGATAAATGCATTTAGCAACTCTAGTGGCCAAGTTTATGGCCCGTAGGAGTTGCATATTTCTGTTATCTGGGCTGCAGACACAGAACTCAGCTGAATGTATAGCACACATCTTGCTTCATAGGGAGAAGAGCTAACGAATTAGAGTTGCTAGAGAACCTGTAACATTTGTGTGCTATCCACAGCCACAGAGCTTGCTTATGCTAGGATTATACCAATCTCTTTAGAGAAAGCATAAGAGTACTTGGATTTGTTTATATATTTCTCTGGCAGACATTATTTCAATATTCTTTTTCAGGAAACAAGTATTTGTTGGGAATAGATGCTTGGTTGTTAGGAATCCTTGTGGTACACTGAGTTTTGATAATGACAGTTTATACCTGCTCTTCACCCTACACCTATTTTCTTTTTAATTGGTCTAGGGTATTCAAGCATTTTTCTAAACTTAAGTCATATTCTGCATTATTTTAATTCAGGGGAAAAAATGGCAGTTTTGAATACAAAACCACCACAAATAACCATTCTTAATAGAGATAAGAGGGACATTTTATAGTTTAAAAAAAGTGACAGAACCTCAAAACCAAAAAAAGCCAAAACTCCGAAGCAGAAGATTATTTCATTCACATTTCAGGTGTTTTTTTCTGTCACAGAAACTGTTGAAAAGGAAAATTATATGGAAAAGCATACTCAGAAATTTCTGTTTCCAGTGGTGAAACTGTAAGTTTCCCTACAGTTTCACATTTCATCTATTTCAGAGGTCGCTATAGTAATGAATTGGGATTTCATTTCACTTGGACTGATATAGAGCTATATCGCTATAGAGCTGATCAGCCTTAATGGTTAGAATTCATATAACTACAGGCTTGTGGTTACAGTAATTAATGTAATATTGTTGGTAAATATTATAACATAGTATTGGTTTCTGGCTAAAAGTGCTGTTTTTCTTAATTGGAATAATGTTTTGAATCGTATTGTAAACGATGTCTTGGTTGTGTATTTAGAATGGAGGAAGTGATGTTTTCAGCCTTTCAATATATACTACACATTTCTGGATTGCAACATGGTGTTAATAAGAAAGGTGTATTTGAAGCTGATACTGCACTAAAGATTTGGAAGAAAACGAGTTTTACATAAACAGAGCCTATCAAAATGTCACTGGTAAGGCATTTCAAGTGGACAAGATAGAAGATCCTTTATCATCATCATCCTCACCATCATCATGGCTAGGCTTTGCGAACAAAGATTTGAGAAGGGCACTATCCATGCTTGCTGCAAGCGTGCTGGTGGCTAAAAAGGCCAATGCAGGATAGGCAAGTCTGGTCGCAAAAGGCACAGCGGAAAGTCTCCTCAGGCGATATTGCCAAAGAACGGTTCTTTCTGTGTTGTCTTTTCTCCTCGAGAATGATTCTGCATGTGTTCTCAAGGGAAGCAGCAGCATCATGAATGGTGTGTCTCCATGTATTCCAATTGGAGGCCAGAGTGGACCATTGGTGGCAGTCAATATGGCCAAGGCTGAGGTATTATTTCAGGGAGTCCTTGTATCTCTTCTTTGGGGCTGATCTGTTGTGGCAGCTGTTGCGGGTTCACCATACAGCACAATCTTTGGGAGGTGGTGATCCTCCATCCTGGGGATGTGCCCTGCCCAGTGCAGCTGCATTCTCATCAGCATGGCCTCGATACTGGTGACCCCTGCCTGTTCAAGAAAAGACACATTAGTCACATAATCAGTTCAGTGGATGTTTAGGATTGTACAGAGGCCAAGCTGATGGAAGCGTTAGAGGAGCCGCAGGTGGTGGTGGTAGATGACCCAAATTCAGATCCATATAAAAGAGTAGACAGTACAATGGCTCTGTAGACACTGATCTTTGTACTTTTCTTCAGGTGTTTATTACAGCAGACTCTTTTATGGAATTTTCTTAACGCTCTGCATGCCTTTCCTAGCCTGTTGTCTATCTCTTTGTCAATCTTACTGTACGAGGAAATGATGCTTCCCAGATAGGTGAACTGCTGTACTAACTTAAGCTCTGATTCACCTATGATGATGTGGGGATGATGGAAGACTTTCTGAGGTGCAGGTTGGTAGAGAACTTCTGTCTTCTTCAAGCTGACTTCCAGCACCAAAAGCTCAGCAGCATCTGCAAAGCAGGATGTTAAAGTGCAGCAGAGCTGCTTCTGTGTGAGCAATGAAGGCAGCATCGTCAACAAATAGCAGCTCACGGACAAGGTGATTCAGGGTCTTAGTGTGAGCCTTCAGTTGCCTTAGGTTGAATAGGCTTCTGTCGGTACGATATCGGATGTANGTCGGTACGATATCGGATGTAGATGCCGTTTTCTTCATCGAGGTCTGCTGTGGGACTTTGGAGCAACACGCTGAAGAAGAATGTGAATAGAGTTGATGCAAGAACACAACCTTATTTCACACCACTGGTTATTGGAAAGGGCTCAGAGAGTGCATCACCATATCTGACTTGTCCACAATGATCCTCATGTAGCAGGCTGATCATTTTGAGGAACTTGGAGGGACATCCTAACCATTCCAAGATCTGCCACAAGTCTT
>VWZD01009113.1:20652-34561 GCA_013396695.1 Sakesphorus luctuosus | reverse complement strand
TGTATAACAGAGGATAGACTTCATTGAAGCACAAAGCAGCCTTTCTCCTTAGGATAGCTTTCTCTGGAGACATTCCTCAACTGTGTCTAGAGTCTCCTTAAATCGTCTTCTTACATTTTTCTAAGTCTCACAAAAGTAGAAGAAACACAATTTGTAACATTCTAATCTAGCACTGGTATGCTTAATGAGCTGGTTTGTTTAATGAGATGGGGTGGTTCAAGATTGTTAGTTTCAATTGTTACATCAAATAAAACTGACATAGACTTACACTTTCTCTCATTTTCCTACCTTCTGTTTATTTTTATTGTAAAAACTTTAATAATTGGTTGGATAGTAAAATTCTGCAAAACTTCTGCATTTTGCTAGAGGCAATAAAAGACTTTTATTTAAAGCCCTTTGTTTGGTAATGTAAATAAATTATTCATTTTCCTTATTTCTGAATATAGTTGCAAATAAAAGTTGTGGTTTTCATAGGAAATCTAGGCATATGTAACATTAAGCAGTTATATCCAGGAGACTTCTGTGAGTTTTGTGTAAAGTATTTTTTCCAATATTTTGCATGTAGCATGAAAAAATCCATCATAAATTAACAAAGGAGGCTGAGAGCTTTGCAAAGCACTGTGAGCCTGGTTCCAGATTCTATGAGAGCTGCAGTGTTTATCATGCAAAAATTATAGTTTAGTAAACAGAGAGAACCCATATCTGACTTTCCTAAAAGTAAAGACTAAAATGATCAAGTTACCAAAGTTTTCAGGCAGAAACACACCTGGACATCTTCAGCTGTGCTACTAAATAAAATTTGTAGATCCCCTCATTTACTGAATTGCTTGTGTATCTCATGTCTAACTCTATTTAGATGTAAATGCACTTAGTTTTTTAATGGTTTATGATTCTTTATAATCTAGACTGGCAGGTGTTCAGTTCTCTATACTTACATGAGTGTACACTCCATTCACTATCCTGTTTGAAAATGATACTCAGCCAGGTCATTTAGTGTTCCTCAAAATTTAGGAATAGAAAAATTATTCTACATATGCTGCCATAGACACAATTATTGAGGATTCAGGAAATGGATGTCCCAGAACTTATGTCCCATAAAAACCTCATAAACATTGGGTAGCCTGTGCAGCTATATGTAGTTTGTGCTTCATTGGCCCCAGCAAAAAGCATGAAGGATTCCTAGAATTATATAACCTTTATACAAAAAACAGAGGGAACCGTAGGTGCTAAGTTAAATCTCTTGGCACGAGGTTTAACCAACAGATCACTAATTCATAAACAGTAGGCTACACAGCTTCTTGCATAGGGGTTTAGACTGCATCTGCTTTTAGTGCAGAACCACTGTGAAGGCAAGAGGCAAGGCTCACAGACTTGGAAAACAGGAGGCAAGAAGAAAAATAGTGAAATTTAGTTTAAAAGAAGTGTCTCATATTTGAACAATTCAAACAAGGGAATATAAGTCTAAGTAAACTTTTAGAGTTTGAAGCTCAGGCCAGGGGCAAAATCAAATCAGGAGCTTATATGCCCTGAAGATTAGATAATGGACTGCAAGGCTTCTGGACTGGAGCACACAGAAGTCAGTATATTGCTTAAATCAGAAAAAAGGACTGTACTAGATCTTGGAACATCATCTTCTGTAAAAGTTCAGAAACATGTCTCAAGACTGTACTAGTCCAAGCAGAAGAGAGGCCTTCAGTCAACTCCTCCATCTGAAGCATATATAGTAATGTGATTTGGACATTTCAGACAAGTTCATTTAAAAAAAGAAACCCAAAACTTTTGCCTTGTCTTTCTTATGATTGTTCACCACTAGACAACTTCTCATATAACTACCAAGCAGCAACCAGGAAAGTTGTATTATTAGAAAGTGCTCTTGACATAATCAAAAGCTCAAATGTAGCTTGTAAAGATGGATAACTGTTTTTGAAAGAAATTCAACAGTAAATTTTGGCCTTTGGTTATCCTGTTGAAAACAATATCTCTGGAATGTGACAGTTCTTTCTCAAAGTTCGTTTCCCTTCAAATAAAGAATAAAGAATAAAAAATGTAATCAATCTTGTAATAATCCTCTCAAATTCCAGATATGTAGCTTCTGATTATACATAAGCTACAAAGACTGAGTAACTACATACGCAAATACTTGACAAACATCTGTATCGCAATTGTAAAAGAAAAAAGTACTTGAAAACTTTGATCTTCACTAGGGTCATAAAAGAGTGTAACCAAATGCTGGAAATTTCAACATCTTTATATAGTGTGCTAATTATAGCAGCTGACATACTTACAAGTGAATCAGTTGTAGTATAAGTCATGCTCAATGGGATCTGTTAACTCTTACAGGTGTTGAATGAGGAATTAAAGCTTCAGAATTGCAGTTAGTACAAAAGAAACCAAGTGAAAGGTCTCCTTTATACATTCATAGCAAAGCATAGCACAGCATATTTTCTGTTTAGTGCAAGAACTTATTCACAGTCCTAAGCATCTTTTAAATGTCAAAACATAGCTAAAATTTTAAATTTTAACAAAATAATATTCCAATGATATCACTGAATCATGGAAGTGCTATGAATCATTTATAAAAGATAATCAAAACCCCCATTACTCAGTCATTTCAAACTTTTTACATTAAGGTAATGGATTATTTCTAAGTGAAGATTCAAATCCCAGGCACATTGATATTTACTGGTCAGGGAATGGTTGAGAACTATGGAAAGAACTTCCATAGCAACTAAGCACTTACCTGTTACACTCCAAATGCTGTTAGGTTTATCTAATCTATTTGTGAAAACACTTAATAGCAAGTACCTCATAAACAGTTGCAGCACACTCTTTTATCTTCATGATAATACAAAATAGAACCCATGTAACTTTTATGAGACATCATTTAACCATCTCCTGAAAGACATTTGAAAACCTACAGTTAAGAAACTTAAACAGGAACCTGGATAATGTGAAATAGCGCTGACAAAATTCAGTCTTCTCTTCCGCTGCTTGCCTCCAAGAAAAGGCTGGCATGTTGGGGCCAAAACTCACCTATTAGCAGTAAGGAGCTTAATGGGTCTAAGCAGCAAACCTTGGGCAACAGGGACTGAGAGAAATCCTCTCACCTAAAGGACCAGACAAGACCTGTTGATGCTCAACCGTGTTGATTAATCTGTCTCCAGCAGCAGGTTAAGGAAGGACCTTTGAGATAATGTTATCAGACCATGTTGAAACCCTTTGTTCTCTTCCCCCCCATATAAATCCTGATTATGGAAAATATTAACTGCTTGTGCAACTGTAGCACAAGTTTGAGTTATTTACTAGTTAACACAACTTGTCCTCATTATTAAGATGTCCTGCCCCCAAGACTCTTAAATTGTGTTTCATGTGTTCAATAAAGTATTCCAGTTTCTATCCCCGATCTGAGATAATTTAGTTTTTGAACCTTTACATTGGCATTATGACATATTTTGAAATTCAGAAAATCCAATATATTAATTAATAAAATTTGGGAAATAAAAACAAAATTTCACTGTGAATACTGAAGAAAATACAGGAGGATAATGTATTTTCTGATCTCAGTATGAAATCTACAGAAAAGATCAAAAAACCTCTACTCAGGATATTACTCTGCCTAAAATATGGCCTAAAATATTATACTTATAATAGGCTCAGAGAGATAAGATGAATATATTTCTGCTGATCATTTTTTGAACCAGAATTGCATTGGAATTATGCATTCTGATTTATATATTTTATGCTTCCACAAAGGTACTATCAAGACAGTGAAGAAACAAACACTAAACCTACACATAAGGCTGAAGAAACCTTAGGACCAAACTAAATAAAAGCTTATTGAGTTCAGTAGGGCTTCTTTGTCCTCAGAGGGGAATAGATTGAGCTTTCACGTGCATACTTGTTAGCTCTGTTAAAGGTAGCTGCATTTGCAGCAGCTTGTCAGCAAGAAACCTAGGATCTAAAACACTTAGTCTGCTTACATACTTTGTTAATATATATGAAAAATGTCGAATAACATTTTTGAAGGACCAATGAACAGAAGAGTGAATTATGTAGCTGCCAGTGAATGAAGTCTGGAAGTATTGACACTAGAGAAAAAGACTGAGCTATTACCTATAGAAAACCTTATATTTTTCATTGATAAATCATAGAAGAATAAAGTAAGACGTCATGGCATTTAAGATAAAATAATTATGATTTCTGCAATAAAAATGTCTATTATTTAAAACTTAAGATGTAGCTGTATAGCTGATCTTAGAGAACCAAGGGCATGGGATGTTTACTGGCATGAAAAGCAAAACAATACTGAAATACATCTGAAGATATACTGCAATAAATTTAAGGAAGTGCTAATGCCACTTGTAGGACTTCAAAAAGAAATATCATGTTCAAGTCTTGAAAGTGATTGTCTTGGGTTGAGCTGGCAAAATGCCAACTGCCCAACACAGAGTGTTAGAGCTTCTATCCTCCCACTGAGAAAAGGGAGAAAGGAAAAAAAAAACAACCTTGGAAACTCAGAACAGGTTTAAACCCAAACTAATTATATATATTTATACAGAAAAGAGAAAATTAAAATAAAACTGCAGTATAATACACTTACACAAGTTAGATATAACAAAAAATAACTCCCCACTCTCCATCNATATAACAAAAAATAACTCCCCACTCTCCATCAAACACAAATCTGACCATTCTAACTACAAATCACTCTGGAGAAGTCAATTCCCCAGAGACAGACCTAAGCAGAGAGAAAGACTAAGAACAAACATTTTAATTCTCTAAGATATGGTGATAAGCCAGTGCTGGACTTGGGCCTCCTGTCCCTCCTGGGACGGAACAGTGCATCCTACTGGGACCACAGCTTGAAGGAACTGACCAAGGCACTCCCACACCAGCTCCTACACTTCAAGATGATGTTGGAATATGGTATGGAATACCAATGGCTAGAAGAAGAAAGCTGTCAGCTAGCTCAGCCCAGCTCAAGTCAGCCAAGACTCCCAGGCCTACCCTGAAATCCAAAGCCTAAATTTAGGCCTATACCTAGTCAAACCCATAACAGTGGTGCTCAAGAAAAAAAAACAAAACCCCCCAAAAAACAACAAACATTTAAATTTGATTTGTTGCAGACTAAAAGAAAATGTCTTATACAACAGAAATATTCTGTAAGAAACTATAGTCTGAGAAGTCCTCCATGTGCAGGGTAACACTGCAGATGAAGAAGATGGATGGGACAAGGAGTACCATCTATAAGGTGGTAAATTAATATATTTAGAATAATTTTCTATCCATCAGTGAAAATCTGTAACAACCTTTTCTGCAAGGATATTGGGGGGGGGGGGGGGGGGGGGGGGGNNNNGGGGGGGTGGGTGGAAATCAACTTTTTAAAGCTCTGATTTTTATAATTTGACTAAAGAGTAGTATATAATTGAATGATACAGGCCATCAATCAGTTTTGAGTCCATAAATAATACAGTAAATTAACTTTGTATGAAAATAGTAGTAACTTTTATAATTAATTATAAACCTTCTAGATTTTTTAAATAAGGATGTAGATCTTTATGCACAAAGAGGAGCATTTCATTAACTTGAAGTCTTAACCATCTTCAGTCAACCTGTGCTTGTAAAGAAACGGATCAATTCTGTTCGTGTAATATTCAAATAATAAAATTCCAAGGATTAATAAATTGAATACACAAAAGTTCTGGAATTAAAAACAAGCACCACTATACAATTTTGGAAAGGACCAATGTTTGCATATCATAATTTAAGGCCATTTAAAAATACACATTTGATCTTTTCCTACAGCACCTCTAGAGTGCATCTATTGCCATTCTTTAAGAAAAATCTCCAAAACCAAATCAGAAAAAGAGATAATGAGATCTATTTTTATAGTGAGCAGAATCTCTCTGGAAAGCTGAAATCATTAATTCATATGCATCAAAGCATAAGCTGATTACCAGTTCAAATGAAGACAGCACCTCTGTTTCTTTACTGGCCTCCTGCTGGACTGTTCATCTGGGAATTTTTTTGGCTTCATCTGTAAAGACCTTCCCTTCAGCCTGCAGAAGAGAAGCATCAGGGTGATCTTAGCAATGTGTATTACTGCCTAAAAAGAGGCAAAAAAGATGAGGGAGCTAGACTTTTCTCAGTGGTGAGCTGTGACAGGACAAGAGGAAATGGACACAAATTAAAACATGAAATTCTGTCTGAACACGGGAAAAATTGCTTACTGTGAGAGTGATCAAACACAAGAACAGGTTGCTCAGAGAAGTAGTGGAGCCTCAGTCTTTGGAAGTAATTAATACACAACAGGACACAATGCTGCGCAAGTAGGTGACCATGCTTGAGCAGGGGGTTGGAAGAGTCAAGAGTTCCCTTCCAACCTCAACCATACCGTTTAAAGTAAATATAAGTACAACAACCTTGATAGGAGGAGTGGGGAGAGCGGTGAAAGCTCACTAAATATTCTCATGTAAAGCACTCTCTGAAACATAACAGAAACATCCTTGGAGTCTATCAGTCAGATGACACCCTCATTTTAGGACCTCAGCCTTGTACTAAATCCTGTCCCTGGATTTTGAGTAAGCCGAATCCTTCCCCAGCCATTGTAAAACTTATAAAACTTTAGATCTTTTTTTTCTTTTATAAGTGGTTGACAGAAGATTATCTCCCTACTGCAAAGGAAATATAGTTAAATAGTCTGTTCAGCTACTATCTTGGTTCTTAGTTTTTAAAATAAGTTAATTAAAAAAATAGAAAAAAAATTCACTTTATCTTTCTGCATTTTTCCGTCATCTACCTGATCCATAGAATAAATAAGATTCCTCATCTCTAGCATGTATGTTTAACTATTGTCTGAGAAGACAATTCTAGAGTTATTTGGAGCCTACTGTCTTTCAAATGTGCTCTCTTCATTTTCAGAGATATATCTGTTTTCTAGTCAAGTTTAAATTCCTGAAACTGTGGTAGAAGCACTTATGAAATGAGAGAGACATGGATACATAAAGTAAAACCTGCATAAATTATTCAGCCCCACATAGGCACACAGACATATAGATACATATTTTCATTCCAGTATAAAAGTTTGAATGTTCTCTCTGGCTAAGGAAATCTTAAAAAGTAGAAACTGATTCATTATCATTTCGTAAGGAGCCCTGTGAAATAAAACACTCAGAGATATTTTTTTTTCCTTGTTTGTTGTATCTATTCACTAATCTGCATTTGAGAGTCACTGTCACACTCAAAATTCTGTTACAGGCAAAAAATGAAGACACTATGTACATAAAGACAAGAATGACTGTTTAATGAAAAAAAATACTCATTGAATCCAAATATACTATACAGTTTTCATTAGTCTTTTATAACAGTATTCAAATTTTGTAGTCCAAACTATTGAGTTATTACACTACAATCTCACTGAAAATATTTTTATTGGAAGATCTCTTGGTGTCCATCCTTGTACTTAGGAGCTACTCTCACCTGTCCTATGCTTAGTGGATCTTGCTCCACAGGGAGAAGTGGGTTTTAAACTGCCCCAGATCTTTCACTGAGAGGAAAATGAAATCCATGGTGGGAGTTTATCTCCTTGGCCTTTGTCTCCTTCCAGTTTTGTTTTTATGTTTTCTTATGTGTCTCCCTCACAAGTGACTTCTGTGGGTTGCATACAATAGGCAGCAGGTGTCCCCATGCCCTGTGATGAAAAGGGCTGTTACTGCCCCAATCCTGTTGGAGTGATAGTCCTGGGGGGGGGGGGGTTAAGGGGGGGGGGGGTGGTGAGCTTGCTCCAGCCAGCTCCAACTGGCTCCAACTGTCTCTCCAAGCCAGAAAGGTTGTTTCGCCCCCAGAGGCAGACCTGCCTTGCCCCTCCAGTGCAATACTTGTATGTACAAACTGCTACATAGTCCCACTTGTGTAAGACACATTTACCATTCATGCATTTTAGGCACCTTAGGTAAGGGTGTATACCAGTCACCACCACCACCACTTTGTACTATCCCCCCATTCCTCATGAAATTTTCCCCCTTGCCTTATTCATGTTAACATTTTTATTTCTTTTTCCTTCATCTAGCCAGTTTAGCTACCTGGTTTTTTTTTTCCACTGTGTTTCTGTTTCCTTTGATGCTGCACCATTTTTTTTTAATTGACACATTTAAGAATCAGAAATTTCAGTATAGCTATTGAAAGGCACTTTCATTAAGGAGCAGTCACAACAGTAGCAATTTAACCAGGTTTTATTTCCAAGAAAGAGATTCACAACTAGATTTCTAAATAGAATTTTTGATTAATAGATATCTATTAAAATTCAGTGCTTTTTGGGAAAATCAGATTTTATAGTACATATTGCACTGACTATCTATTTGGTAGAGTTAATATGTTTCAATCCTTAAACTGAGAGCACATATCAATTGTTTAATGAAAGCATAACTTGTCAGGAAAATTTGATTTGCCTCATTAACACTGTTAACTTGTTCCAAGAGCTACATTTATTGGGTAGTTCCCACTTAGTTCTATTAAGTTAGTCATATATTCAGATCTGTATACAAAGAAAAGTTAAACAGTTTTCTTAAATGTTGAATTGTACTCAAAATTGACACTCCCGTTGCAAATACTAAGAATAAAGCAAAAAAAATGGACAGATAAACTAAGAGAACAATTCATAACTTGTTGGGTCCTGGTATACGCTAAGTTGAACTAGAACCACCTATGTGCCTTTGCTGCAAAGAAGGCTAATGGTACCCTGTGGTGCCTTCACACCAATGTTGCTGTTCGATCAAGGGAGATGATTTCTCCCTACTATTCAGTACTGCTGAGTCCTTACCCAGAGTATTGTGTCCAGTTCTGGCTTCCCTAGTACAAGAGAAACATGGACATACTGGTGAAAGTACAGTGAAGGGCTACAAAGGTGGTTAAGGTCCAGAGGTACATCTAATACGAGGAAAGAATGATTGGAGAGTTTCTATCCTGGAGAAGAGAAGAACCATGGGAAATCTCATCCATTTATCTAACTACCAGAAAGAAAGTGCAGAGACAATAGAGCCAGGCTGTTTCCACTGGTCCCCAGTGACAGATTCAATGGACACAAAATGAAACACAGGTAGCTCCCTCTGGACATCAAGATACTGTAAAGGTGACCAAGCATTGGAACCTGTTACCCAGGGGTGGTGTGAAATCTCCTTCCTTCAAAATATTCAAAAACCATCCTGACATGGTCCAGCTGTAGGTGGCTCTGAGCAGTGGGATTTGGACCAGATATTGTCCAGAGGTTTCTTACAACCTCAACCATTCTGTGAGTCTGTAATTCTGTGATTCTATGATTCTGTAAGTCTGTGACTCTATGAACTGAAGTGGATTCTTTCCAGAAATGGAAGGTACTCCTGGAGTCAGAGCAGTTTGAAATTTAACATGTACTTCCAAAGGAAACATAAAATATTTGTCTTTTTGTTAATGCTGGATACTAAGTGAGTAGATGAGGCTGTATGATGTTTTCATACTAAAACAAAGCATGTGTGCACACCATTCCCCATAAGTTTACTTTGCCCTAAAAGAATATGGAGTCAAATACAGACAAAGAAACATTCATATATGGATAAATATGCTCCAGAAGATTTCTTAGACATCTGCCTAACTGTGAGACTTGCACATAGATCTCACTGTGGAGTAAAGATGTCTCACAGTTTAGAAAAACTCTGTAAGATTAGAAGGAACTGTCTATCGTAACACCAAAAGATACCAAGGACCAGTCAGGTGCTATGGAGATTAGAATGAATGCCCCATTTTTATTTTTCCTTAATGTCACGTGAAAGGGAGGAGGGAGACAGAAATACAAAGATTTCTAGTCTTAACTGTATTAATTAAAAGTTATTAGCTGTAAGTGCTTCCAGACAATCAAATCCTTATGTACCCCAACACTGTCTGTCTTTTAACTGACAGGACACAGGTTGGAAGGGGTTTTGACCTCTGTTATGAAGCCACACTTCAGCCAGGGAGAAATTATAGCAATAAGCACCTCCAGAAAAATTAGAGTCTTATGAACCCAGCACTACCTGCCGAAATCTGGACAGAAGACAGGCTGAAAGGTATTCTAACCCCTGATATGAGGACCACACTTAAGCCAGGGAGAAAATTATTAGCAATATGCGCTTCTAAACAATCAGAGCCTTATGTTCCCCAACACTGTCTGTCAATTAACAGACAGCCCACAGGCTGGAAGGGATTCTGACTTCTAATATGAAGCCACACTTAAGCCAAAAAAGAACTTTTCTCACAACAGGTCCCAAAATAACATTTATTAATACAAATATGTGACAGTTATTGTGGATTCTGCTTTGCTGGTGATAACATTCAGCTGCAAGATTGTATTTAATTGATAATAAAAGACCTCAAAAGAAAACCAGCACAAAACACATTTTACAGAGACAAACACACTAAACTCAAGTGACAATACAGCAATGTATCCCATTTTCACAACAGACAGAAACTAGCAACAAAGAACTACTAACTAAAAACACAGCCACCTAAAACACTCATCTAGACACTCTCTCAATAACATAAGACAATAAAATAACTTGCACACCACTCTCTCTGTAACACAAAACAAAAGGGAAGAGCAGAGCTACCTCTCATCAACATACATGTTGAAAAAAGAAACTGCACCTTGAAAGTAAAGCAAGTTACTATAGAGATGGTCTTATAAAGTAAGAAGAGCAAAAATCAGTAACCAATGTAAAGTAGCAAAGTGTGAAGCAAGTTACTGTTATTAGTATTAAAGTAGCAAAACACATTTAGTAAAGGAAATGCTTATAAAGTAAGACTCAAAGTAGCATAAGATAGAATGTATAGAGGAAGGAAGTAAAGTTAAGAAAGTAAAGTTAGAAAAAATGGAAAGCACATGGTCTCTCACCCCTACATTGTTACAGGAGAAGCTGCAGCAGTTACCCTCACAGAGACAGGGTATTTTTCTCTCTTCTTCTGGAGTTTAAACTCCACACACTTTTTATACCTTTTTTTTTTTCTTTCATGTGTTTTGTGTGGCTAAAAGTCAATCTGTTGGGGAGGTGATGGTGATGCAGATGCCTGAGGGGAGGTGACTTCTTGAGTGGCTATAGAAGATATCACAAAGGGAGGTTATGTCTTTCCTTAAACAACATTCCACCCTGTGTTAATCTTACCAGTTTGAAAGCCTTTGTCCTCGGCCAGGAGCATCCCTCCAGGGTGCTGAGACATCTCCTTCAACCCATCAGGCCTTATCAGGGGCCAACACCCCACATCTAAACATTTTGAATTCAAAATAAACTATCTTGAGTTGCCAAAACCTCTCAGAAAGCTAATGGATCCTGAAACACTTTCACTCACAGTGCTTGCAAAAATTCCGCAAGAGTGATGTCACTGCAAGTTTCAGTTGTTTTCCCAGTGAAGAGGAGTGGGAGAGGGGAGCTTCTTTTAAAATATTTAAAAGGAAAATATGACATAAAGTTGCAATGGCTGAGAGGGGCTCCATGTCCCAGGAGTTAGCCCACTACCTAGAGAGGATGTGCTCCCCCACTGTCCCCCACCACGTGGTCTCCAGGGAACCTGAAAAGAGTCACACAGAGACCACAGGAGAGGAATGAGAGAGAGTTTATCAATCAAGGGTAGGGCAAGGGTATATAAAGGTTTTAGGGGGCTCACACTACCACCAGTAAGGAACTAGGGGGATTTGGACTACTACCAGTAGAAATCCAGGGGTAACAACCAATAGAAAAGAGTAAATAAGAGCCAATAAGAAAACTTCTTGAGACTTCCTCTAGAACACTACATGCATTCCTGAGTGGTGAGATAATGGTTATTTTGGGGGATTTGGGGAAAAGGACAGTGACTAAGCAAAAGAGAACAAAAGAATCCATTTTGTAACGTGCATTTATACAACAGTAAAGACTTCTGGTTTTAAGGCATTTGGGCTAGCTTCTTCATCTTCTTCACAAGTCCATTTCTGACAGGACTTTTTCCATTCCAGATACTGCAGATCCGTTGCTACATACAGTCATATAAATTCCACTTTAAGCATTAAAAAGACCTTGAACAGGATGGTCCTAGAGGTTTATTCCAACCCTAATGACTCTGTGATTCTATGGTTCTAAGATTATGTCATTCATTGTAGCAGCAGTAAAATTGGCTTATTTTGACTATGTGGTTATTACAACTTTTTACTGAAAGATTATCATCTTCGTAAATTTCAGAGATATTCCTTTTGTCATGAAACTAAACAAGCCTCGACCTCTCCCCTCCCTCCCCTACCTCAGTCTCTTATGCAACAACCTTTGTTATAAGTTAATTTTAATGCCATCTCTGCTGGAATCATCTCCCTGCTGCTATGACATTGCTTTAATTTAACATCCTCTTTAAATCAGTGGAGTGCTGGGGTATATGAGAGAAATCTGGTAGCATAAATTGTGTTCATCCTGTTCAAGAGATCAGTTCTTTCATCTGAGTTAACCAAACTTAATTCAACACCTCTCTGATCAAGTCCCCTGCTGTCTGAACATGTATAGGGTGCTGGAGGAGGCTTTTCAACATTACATGGCTGGTATTTCAAAATAGATTTTTTCACCCTCTAGCATCAAAATGCATCAGCAGTGTCTAACCATTAAAGCATAATTGAAGAAAAAGTGCCAGTATTTAAAACATCTATAGCTTCGTCTTGATGTGACCCAAATGGTGCTATCGACCTACAGTAATCTCAGACGTGTGCTGGTTTTCAAGAGGTTCACAATACCTTTTTAAACACCACAGTAGGAGGAGTTTCAAAGACAGACATAAATTCATCCTTTATTTAAACCAGGAACTCAAAGGTGTAGACCATTATTCATTCTTTCTCCTTTTTTTTTTTTTTTTTTTTGAAATACGTTAAAACAAAACCTAGATTTTCAGGAAACCAAAATTATTTACAAACTTAAAAGAAGACACTATAACTAATTTTGCAGTAGCTTTCTTAAAATAATTTAGTGGGTATTCAAACTCTGGTCTCTGAATAGAATGTTTTAAGCAGAAAGAAGAATGGCAAAATTTGTGTCTGGGGAAATACAGAGGAATATACTGATTTGTACCTAGGCTGCAAACTAAGCATGATAGATACATCTATACTTCAAGTACTTCAGGGAACTAGCTTGCTTTCTGAAATGCTAGATTTAGTGATTATCTTTCATTTTAGTTCAGAAAAAAATACCCCAACACATCTGTAATAGATGATACTGAGTTGCTAATGAAAAATAGGCTGTCAAATGCAGTGTGAAAAGAGTTAGTTCAGCTACACCATCGTTGAATCTATCTATGCCTTCTAAACAAGTGCATCACATATAAAGATCTGTAAGTAGACCTGAGAAAATACATTTATTCTCAGCATTCAGTTTATCTCTGACTTAGGAGCAATCTCTAACTCGACAAGTTTTCAAGTTTTTCATTAGCTTATTAATACCAGCATTATTTTGCTTTTCATGATGTCAAAAATCAACAAATGCAAAAGAAACACCTGACCAGTTTTAAAGACTAGTGACATTATTTTCCCACCATGGTTTTGCAGCTGTTAGTTACAATACACTAGACTTAAATAATGAATTTTTTTATTATTGTTTCAAATCTCACTTTTTTTTCTAAATACTACCCTTAGAAGAGGCAGTAATTCAGATAACAGGTAAAAGGTTCTTTTATTCTTGTAATACAAAGGATTGTACTGCTTTTGAAGTTGTTATGAATTTAATTGATGTCTGATAACTACTCCTTCGAAGGCTTTTTTACTCAAGCTTCTTGAATAGCCTTTTGCACAGTCTTCCTCCAGACATCTGAAGGGGAAATTCAACTAGCAACAGTTCCGCAGTAGTAATTTATGACCAAGAGATTATCTAGCATGGAGGGTAAGAAGGTCCAACTGCAGAAG
>VWZD01009113.1:0-20205 GCA_013396695.1 Sakesphorus luctuosus | reverse complement strand
TTTCCTTCTCTTTTCTTTCTCCTAGCTTCAAATCTGCCCTAAAGTAGGTTTTGGTTAATGAAACTAGGCACTTAAAATGCCTAAGCCAACAGTCTGAGTCTTCTCATCCTTTCAATGTCTTTCTTCTTCATGTGAGAGGAAAAATATATGCTTGTCATAGGAGTGTGAAAACCACTGGTTCAGGTAAGGGAAAGAAAAGCTCTTAAAAATGAGTGTCAGTTTAAGCTCTTAATTTTCAGAATATTTAACTTTTTCTGCTTGTTAATACATATTTTAAATAACTTTGTCTTTACCTGGTTGCCTAAGGAAAAAAAAAAGAACAGGTGTAGGAGGGAAAGGTGAATCTTCCTGTGTAATTTGTTGAAACCAAAATTAATAGTCCAGTGTTGTAGCAATAAAAGACATTGTGACATCTCTGAGTTCCTATTTTCTATGCCTTCTATGTCTCAGTCTTATAAGCATTTTATTTCTAAATCACTACAAAAGTTGAAATAAATTATGTCCAACAAGTGACTTCTATCTTTACATCTCCAAGGAACCTGTTAAAAAGGCAATAATTTGTTACAGAAACTGCATTCATCCAACTAAGTACATGTTTCACATGTTCTTCCATATATTTAAAACTCTGAATAAAAATAAAGCAATTTTCAAGGAATACAGATGTATAAATTTAGACTGTAATATTCAGATTTTAAGAAATCTGACTTCATAGAACTGCACTTACATTTATTTCACTTAAAAAATAATGGAACAATGGAACTACTGTGTATTGATGGCCCTTGATGAGTGTTCATGTCATCCTTGAACCTGTGCTCATGTAAGGAAATTATACCTGGCCCTGATTTATTCAGAGTCCTCCATGTTTCCCATTGTCTTGATTTAAATAAATTGTTTGTTTCTTTGTTTGTTTTTCTGACTGTTGCCAGGTGCTTTTCTTCAATGCTTAATTCTGTTCAGGAACTACATGGAGAACCTAGAGAGTATATTCACACAGGTTATAAGCATATGAAATGGTAGATCTAGATTTATTAAAATGTTTTTCAGTCCTAGTTAAATTTCTACAACCTACAACTGAATGCTTAAACTAATTCTAGAGTCAGCAGATACCCACAACATGTTTTGCACTCCTATATTGCCTTTTATATCTGTGTTCTTGTGATTCATTATCCTTTTTTGTTTTTTCCTCAGGGATTGGAGGTTGTTTCTTGGGAAAGACCTCCAAATATGAAGGTCTTACAGCTCAGTATTCAATTTTCAGTGTGATTCTAAATGGAAATTACCTTACACATAGAAGGTTCAGTCAGGAGTAGGTGTAAAACTGTCATAAATCTGACAATAGCAAAATTAACTTCAGTAAGATGCATATGCCAACTAAATTCACAAGATCACATGTACGCACTGCAAATATCACATATCACATAACTACCTAATTTGTAGTTAGGCCATGTTTTCTGTTCTCAAGTATCTTGGCTGAATAGAAGCAAAAAATCTGAACACAAAGAAAACTGGAGCAAACCTTCTTTGACTTTAAATCAAGCCCTGGGTTTCCAGGGAATTTTGGAGAAACTATCCAACCTCTAATTTGGATTTCCTCCTTTGGATTCTCTTTTATAGACAGAAATCCATTCGGGACTTCACTACATGCAGAAGAAGCTTTTTTTAAAAAAGGCATAGTTCACCCATGATGCTGATATTTTGAATTTTGTTCTGTAAGAACTCTCAGAGGGATACCCTCTGGTCCCAGTGATTCATATTACTTGAATTTTTCATACTACTCATCAGTTTTCTCTTACTGCTCTTCAGCTTCCTTTGTTGCTGTGCTCTCATTGTCTATGAAAAGTATCTGCAAAAGGAACTCTAAAATAAACTGAACAGAAGAATATAGGTAGGTGTCATATGCCTGGGGACAGAGAACAGTTAGTATCAGAAACTTCCTATACAACATTTTAAATGTCTAGACTTCTCATAATAGGACTAATAGAAGACTGACCAGGGAAATGTCTGGTACTTATTCACAGGGAGATGTTGATGGTCGTCGGTGTGTACACTGTCTGCATATCTGAGCTTTGTGTAAAAGTTGAAGCACTATGTCTATTGCTGTGGACAAAGGTAACACAATTCATATACAAAGCCAATGCCTGTTAGTGTGTTTGATGTTTTAATGGTTAAATAGTTGGAATTATCTAATTCAGGAAAAATGGGTAAGACAGTGTGTAAAGAAAAATAGATTTCAAATTACTATCCATCTATATAAGATGTCCTAATAAGTCAGACCTGTCCTCCAGGTTTGGTTTTAATAAATTCAGTGATTGTATCATGCCACAGTCTACTTTTATCCCTAGGAAACAATTTTTTATTCATCTGTGAGCCCTGACTGTGTGTTCCCTAACTCTCTTTGAAACAACTTCTTTGGTTTCAGGTGCCTGTTCTTGTCTGTGATCATTTAACCTGCTATATCTTACAGTTAATGGAAACTGCTATACTTAATGATGCTTAAGAATTCTCCAGGAAATAAGCAATTTCCTGTTCTTCCAGGTGTTCACACCTTCCCAAAGAAAACAGCATTGGAAGCAAGAGGGGAAAAAAAAAGAAGGAATAAAACCTTAAATTAATGTTATAGGTTTAGCCAGGTGGGCCTAAATTTAGGCTTTAAAGTTCAGACCAGGCCTGGGATTGTCAGCTGACTTGAGCTGACTTCTTCTAGCCAATAATATTGTATTCCATACCATCCTACATCATCTCAAAAGGAGTAAAATCCAGTGTGTGGGAGTGGCTTACTCAGTTTTGCTATGGCCAAGATGTGGGCCGAACGTGGTGCAGCTGCTGCCTTGTTGGAGTGGACCTGAACTGCCTGCATAGAGGATTGGGTCTGCGGCTTCCAGCTGCTTCCTATCACCTGCTGTTTTCGACCCTTGCCTGTCACTACAGGGCTTTGCAATGTGGGTGAACCCTTTGAGCCTGTGCAATAGTTTTTTTAAATGAGGCACAGCATGCGCAGAACTGGCCCCACTCTTTACTTCTAAGGTTCATCTGCCACGGCCGAGCGAGCTTGGACGGTGACAGCAAATACCTCAGGATGTAGGTTTGGTTAGAGTATCCTTCTCTTAGATGGATGGCCTTACAGGGCTAAGCGAGCTCCATCTGCCCGGGTTTGGGGTTGGAGTTGTCCTTCTCCTAGGACGGTTGCCAGATGGCTAGCGAGCCCATCCTGCCCATGGACACACTTTGTCTGACCCTTCAGCTGAGACCTGTCTGGCATGGGAGACCCTACCGGAGGCACAAACCACCGCCAGCATAGCTCTCAACCTCATGAGGACACACAAGCTTCTCCCCCACGACAAGGAGGTGTCCCAGGAGAAGAATTATCTTTATAAATATCACTGAAATAAACTTTTGCTATAAACATTATTCCTCCTTTTTTCACCAATTAAAGAAAACAAACACTTCAAACAAATTCCAGTTGAAATTATTGCTGTAAAGCACTGCCAGCAGGTTGAGGATGGTGATCCTTCCCCTCATTCAGCATTGTTGAGGCCACATCTGGAGGACTGTGCCCGTATCTGGTCTCCTTGGTACAGGATGGAAATCCATAAATTGGAGAGAGTCTAGAGAAGAGTCATAAAAGCAATTAAGAGCCAGCAGTAGGAGGAAAGGATGAGATAACTGAGACTCTTTAGCAAGAAGAATATGCATGGATAGTTTAATGAATATGAGTAATTACCTGAAGGGAGGGTGCAAAGACAATGGAGCCACATTTTCAGTGTTTCCCAGTGATAGGACAAGAGGCAATGGGCACCAACTGAAACACAGGCACTCTCTCTGAACATCAGGAAACACTTAGTTTATTGTGAGTGTGACTGAGCATGGGAACAGGTTGCCCAGACAGTCTGTACAGTCTCCTCTCAGAAATATTCAAAAGCCATCTGGATATGGTTTTGGACAGCGTACTCTAGGTCACCCTGCTTGAGAAGGAAAAGTTAGGCCAAATGATCTTCAGAAGTTTCTTCCAGCCACAACTGTTCTGTGATTCTGTGAAAGATATTGAAGGCATATAACATAAATTATGTGGGTGACAATAATAGTATATTGACAGGAATAATACTTCCAGGTTCAATCCCAACCTGTTTGAATATCTAGGCTATAAAACATAATACACATTCTCAACTCAGTATTTAATGTTATGATCACATGGAACTATAACCACATGATTTCCATGTCATTAATGCATAGGATGAATAGTGCTCCTGGAATGTAATACACATACATAGTTAGTTTCTCCCTTTTCTGTAATATGTATATTTATTTTCTCACAGAATTTTGTGGTGAAAATGAAGAAAAAAGTATTAGCAAAAGAAAGACTTCCTTTCTTTTTAAGAAGACTTAATTAAATATTGGTGGGTGTCTAACAGCTTTTATTTCACACTTTCTAAACTTCTTATCTTCACAGATGAGGACTAGTACTAGTCATTTGAAAAATATATTGTTGAGATAAATTCAGCATTTAGATGCTATGGTCAAGCACCTTATTAGCATTCCAAAGGAGATGTTAATTAATTATTTGAAGATTAATAATTTTAAATTTAATGAATAATTTGGATCACATCTAAAGAATAATCCTTGGAGCCCTCTGATAAGAAAAAAGGAAAATACAAAGAATTTGTCATTCAATTAATATAGCTTTGGTGTGCATAAAAACTAGTGTGCAGTCACTCAAGTAAAAACCAAATGATAATATAGAAGGTAAGAGGGCATCAAACTGATTTACTCAAGTTTGATTCTGAAATTCCAGGGATACTAAATACAGATCCAGTGCAGATTATCAAAAAAGTTTAGAAAATATAGTTGCTAAGCAGCTAGAACTGCAAAATTTCATAGTTCAAAAATTAAAATAATTTCAAACTCTAATTTTATGGAAAAAATATCTCATATTGACTTATATTTTTTTCTAAATTTTATTTGCCATTTCATGAAAAAAACATGTAATGCCTTATTTTATTCTGTTTTTAAAAGTTATTCACCAAGATTATTTTACTAAAATAGGAGGACTGGACTACATATTAACATACATAATCAGCATGCATAATTTAATTGTATGGGTTGCCGGCTAGACACAAACAACTACAGTGGTTCTTGAAGTATTCACCAGATTTTCTTTCTGGTTTGTTTTTGTTTGGTTGGTTTTTTGCTTGGGTTTTTTTGTGCATGTGTTATCTGCTTCTTGCAAAGGGCAATGTAAAGCTTTTATTGTCAAGATTGAATAAGGAAGTCATAACTGGGGGATTATAAGGTGTCATGTTTTTCAGTACTGTTTTCCGCAGCACAAAGCAGTTTTGGTTTTATGTCATCTTGTATCGCCTTGAATGTTTTACAGTGGAATAGTTAGAACAAAGAATAAAAGATGGTTTTGAGCATTGCAATAGTCTGTATGTCCTACAAGGAAGTAGATACCTTTCTCTGAAGGCTGATTCTGAGGGCTACATCTTCCATTATCTCAATAGCCTGTGGGTCTAACTACTACACTGAGATTAAACAAGAATTTTTCTAATGGATTCAGAGGAAACTTTTTTTCTATAAGCAAATTAAAGGATATCAATCATAAAAAAATTTGAAAGACACTGCAATAATATAAAAATATTTAGAATACTTGATTTGATAGACAAAACAGTAAGTGAAAGAATTGAAGTAATAAAAACCAAGTTACAGAACATATTTTTGCAGATTTTGGAAAGATGTCTTCTGATAAAAAGTAAATTCAAAGAACCAAAAAAAAGAGATTTTTTTTAACATTTAATACTACTGATGTGTCCCTAATGTCTTCATAGTGCCTCTAGGAAGTTGAATAAAATATCTGGATCTATAATTAAATTAATATACTAAGTCAGTCATGAGGAAATAGAATTTGTAGATGCACCAGGAAGCATGTAACCAGCACATCTTAATTATAATATTTCACAATTTACCCTCCCAGACTTTACCAGTGATTTGAAACATTTTAATTTTTCTCTGCCTTGAAGCAGTTTCATTTCAGTCAATAAATTCCATGAGATTCCCTAATGTAGGGCTCAAATTCAATCTTAATTACCAGTCTGATCTGATAGATGACAAAATTTCAAATTTCTAAAGTGTCTTGTAGTATGTGAAACTCTGCTTTGAATTCTACATGATGAAAAATCCCTTAAAATTCAATTATAACTTCACTTTTGAGTTACCCACCCTTTTGCTCTGGCACTAAAGTCATAAGTTTAATGGTACATGCTTACTCATTTTAAAAGAATGCTAAAGTGCTAGTTTACTCACTTTTAATGTCTCTTTTTCTCTCTTCTGCTCTTAATTCTTCTTGTGTCTGTATGTATATCTTAACAGAAATACTGATAAACTATGCTATGTGTTTTTCTCCAAAAATAACAAAATACTATATATACTTTACAAAGAAGTATGCATTGATAACTGAAGTTCAATTGCCAATAGAATAGTACAAGGTAAGTAACAGCTTTCAAAGAGCATTATATTTAACAGCAAGTAACATAAATAATCATATGGTATTTTTTAGATATCTTTTCCGTATGGTAAGTTTAATCTATACAAGATACTGGTTCTTTCAATATTTAGATGATCATGCCTTTTTTCATTATTTTTTTCTGTTTTGTTAGCCAACGCCACACTAAAATATTTTCTTGTGTCTTGCCAAGGCCTTCATCATAATCAGTAGACAGTCCAGCCTTCCTCTGCATTATTTTTCACATTTCACTGGTCTTCAGTTAATTTTTTTCATTATAATTTATGTGACACTAAATTGTTTCAAGATGAGTAATGCCTTTTTGTTAAGATTTCACATACTTATTAGTTTTTTTCCTGTTAAAATATTACCTGACACAAGTATCTTGGGGGACACCATTAACATCTAAATAACAGCGCCTGCTGATCATTCTTTTAAATATTTCTTATTTATGGTATGCTGATTAAGATTTTAGGAATCTTCATCTACATCTATAGTTATATTTGAGTTGTATAGAGCAGAATTGTTGAAATGTAATTATTTAATAAAATGTAATTGATGAAAGAAGTAAAATAAACAAGGCAATTTAGTATAATAAGGGAAAGTTACAGCAGATCAAATTTCTTTCCTTGGAGAGATGGTCTTTACTTTACAAAAGCTGAATAGTGTGCTGACTTTTAACTGCGACCAGTAGCATTTTGCATTTGTGTCTGTTTAATATCTGCTGCTTCACTGGCATGAAATTTTATTTACTTTTAACTTTTTTATGATTGTTATCTAATATTATAAATCTCTCTTTTTTTTTTTTTAATCTGAGTCAGCATTTTGTTCTTACTTATGTTCTCAACTTCTCCAAATTAGGGATATGTTGTGATTTCCTTTAGCTAAATCTAGCCCTTAGCATTATACCTTTGAATGTATCCCAGGGAACCACTATTTATTCTGTAAGTGAAGATACTGCTATCCTTTTGCTACAGACTCCTAGCTGTATTTCAGTCCCTATGACATTATCTCATGCGTATAACTTAAATTAATTTTGACTCTAAAACTTTGGAGAGAGAAGACCTTTAAAATTAACTACTGGGGGACTTGAAATATGGTTTACATATTCCAGGACTACCATTTTCTGTTCTCTGCTGTTCTCCAGAGATCTGGTGTCAACTTAGGCACTCTGAAACATTATTTTCAACCATCTCAGCCAATCAGAGAAATAACTCCCCTGCTTTTTCTTATCTTGGTCATGCATGTTGCTCTACAAAGATTTTCTCTGAACAACAGGTATTTCACTCTCTCCGATTCATAGTTGATACAGTTGTGTTGTCAGTGCAGATCACACACATTGTACTCCTGAATCTAATTCCACTGCTCATTAATACCAAAGCCTAAGAATGGTTGTACTACTGTAGGGTCTCCCTGGGTATCCAGTATGCACAGAACCATGTACACAAAATTATTTAGTTAATTACAAACTCCATATTTTACATAAACATCATAAACAACTTTCAAAAGCCTCTCTTTTGCTTTAAAGTTTTCTGGTCCAATGATATTAGATATATGCTTAGTTCTGTTGTGTATTTTGACAAGCATCTTCCCTTTTAAACAATAATTTATCTTTCTAATGCAGAAAAGAGATTCCATGGCAACAAGACAGTTTGAAGCAAAGAAGACATAGCCAGAAAACACAGATGGTCTAGTTTCAGAAAGTCTCAAAATTAACAGGTAGAATCACAGCATGAGTAAATCATGGTCTAAAGAATTTTGTTTAAAACAGCATATAAAAATTCAAGCAGTCCTTCAAATGTCAGTGGGTCAACTCACATTCAACAAAATATAAAATCTTGCAATTTGACTCATTATTAAAGTTTTTATTACTATATTATTAAGAAAGCACAAAAAGACTTCCAATGTCTCTCATCATGACTAGGCTTTGCGAATGAAGATCTCAGGAGGCTCTATCCATGCCTACTGTGGGTTTGTGGCTTCCAGTGCTCCTTATCACTTGCCGTTTTGACCCTCACCTGTCACTACAGGGCTTTACAATGTAGGTAGAAAACATAAAACTTCTATGAATTAAATATTTGCAGATGGCTATGAAAAATAATTTTATGAAAAAAAAGCCAAGAACAAAACCCTAACAGAACAATGACAACAACAAAATCAAACATGATACCCTTAAAATTGCATAGATGTCAGACTTCTATTAAACAAACAAACAAACAAAAAACCTCAAATACTTGAGCCATCAGCTTTCAGATCAGAGCAGATCAGACCATGTTTCTCAGAGTGTTATGACCTTAGGTCTTGACAACTTTCACAGATGGAGACTGCACAGAATCTCTGGACAGATTCTTCAGGTGTTTGATTATACCCACAGAGAAGAGGTTCTGATTCAACTGACTCTCATAAACTTTCACCTTTAGTGCTTTATCTCTTTTTTTTTTTACTCAGAAAAAATACATAAAATGACCCTTAAAGCTCTAGATAATAAATTTTTCAGGAATGAAGGTCGTTTCTCATGGATTATTACTGTTACTCTGCTACTCTATAGTCTTGTGTCTTCTAAGAGTAGATGAAGCACATCTCAACTCATAAGAAAATAAGAGATCTTCATAGAAAATGCAATGAGATTACAGGAACTAAAACCGAATGTTGCTGCTATCAGCGAGAATTAATAAGATTTTGGGGATTGACTTTAGGTCCATATTAACACAATTTTCAGTTTAGAAGTCTGAATTAATGGATGTCAACATGAAACTTCCCTAAGGTGCAATTCTTCTTGATGGTCATGTATTCAATTAATGAGCTAGTTGCTTAAACACATACACGTAGTGTCATTTTCAGTCATATCGGGTATTTTGTCTCGTCTCTCTGTCAATACAGAAGGGGAACTTACATGAAGATTCAGTGGAAAAATGACAAGGTGACTGTGTAATTACTAACAAATCACAAAATTTTATGAGATGATAAAGTAGATTACAGGTCATGATTTGAAACTCTGAGTAGCAGACCTGATTTTTCCAAAGATAATATTCAGTTAAACTAATTAAAAAAATAAATTGATACACACGAAATAATAATTTGTTCCATTTACATTATTCTTTTGAACCTGGATCTTTAAACTGTCTTCTGTTATATAAATTTTGTATGCTGTAGATGTTACCAACACTTATTCATTGTTGCTGTCAGGGACTTCTGAGGCTGAAGACCACTATATAGGTCTTACTTGCCCTGCCAAATCTCATCTGAAAATATCTTTTGGTCAGGAGCCCAGGAGCCCCAGACATCTAGAGAACCAGCATAGGTATGAAATACATGACACAGGATCTGTAATGGACTCTCACCTTCCTCAAGCAACAGCTGAAAATAGAAAGTATATCCTACAATACATCAAGAACATATCTATAGACAACTGTATAGAGTCTTCATGTATACAGCATAAGAGACTACAAGTGAATTAGCTGTGTAAACTCCCACAGAGATGACCAAATCAATACTCTCTATTGACTCACCTCACCCTAAAATAAACAGCTATTTTAAAACAAATGTGTAGTTTTCCATTGACTTTACTGACTATGAGATCAATTCATTTGTCAAACATAGGTTTGTAGTGTTATTTGAAACTCTCTACATTATCTGAGAAATCTGCATGAGGCTTTCAGTATTGACAGCATTTACAGAGATCGATGCCCTTCTGAATCAGCAGCTGAAGGACAGGCAAGAGGGTATAGGAAATTAAATGAAACTGTACTCCTATATTTAAAAAACTGAACTGTCCTAGATCCTTACAAGTCATAATAGTAACTTTGATGCCTTAGGGTGTGATACATTGTAGAAATGATTTTAGTGACTCTCCTGACATCCAACTTCCACTCTACAAAGTATAGGCATCCTGTATGTCTTGTGGACTAGATGAGTGGACAGTGAAGTGGTTTGAGAACTGGCTGAATGACAGGTCCCAGGAAGTCATAATCAGTGGCACAGGGTCTAGTCAGAGTGACTAGTGACTACTAACTAGTCAGAGACTTGTCACTAGTGGTGTCTAGTATTGTTTAAATTATTCACCCAGACTTGGAGGAAGAGGTAGATGACCCCTCATCAAGAGAGTGCTGGTGAATGGAGCTGCATCCAGCTGGTGGCCAGTCACTAGTGGTGTTCCCCAGGGGTCAGTGTTGGGTCCAGTCCTGTTTAACATCTGTATTGATGATTTAGATGAGGGGATTGAGTCCATCATCAGCAAATTTGCTGATGACACCAAGCTGGGGGGGAATGTCGACCTGCTGGAGGGCAGGAGGGCTCTGCAGAGGGATCTGGATAGACTTGAGAGATGGGCTGATTCCAATGANGATATTGAGGTGCTGGAGCGGGTCCAGAGAAGAGCAACAAGGCTGGTGAAGGGACTGGAGCATAAGTCCTATGGGGAGAGGCTGAGGGAGCTGGGGTTGTTTAGCCTGGAGAAAAGGAGGCTTAGGAGTGACCTCATCACTGTCTGTAACTACCTGAAGGGAAGTTCCAGCCAGGTGGGGGTTGGTCTCTTCTTCCAGGCACTCAGCAATAGGACAAGGGGGCACAGGCTCAAGCTCTGCCAGGGGAAATTTAAGTTGGATGTTGGAAAAAATTTCTTTACAGAGAGAGTCATCAGGCAGAGAGGTGGTGGATTCACCATCCCTGGAGGTTTTTAAACTGAGATTGGACGTGGCACTGAGTGCCATGATCTAGTAAATGGACTGGAGTTGGAGCAAGGGTTGGACTTGATGATCTCAGACATCTTTTCCAACCCAAGTGATTCTATGATTCTATGATCAAGCTTGCTGATGACACAAAGCTGGTCAATATCCCAGAATGCTGTGCAGCCCTTCAGAAGAGTCTTGAAAGGCTGGAGAGATGGGCACAGAAAATCCATCTGAAATTTCAGAAAGGCAAATGCAGAGTCCTGCACCTGGGAAGAATAACCCCAGACACCAGTGCAGGCTGAGACCAGCCTGCTGGAAAGCAGCTGTGAGGAGAAGGACCTGGGGGTCTTGATGGACAACAAGCTACCCATGAGCCAGCAATGTGTCCTTGTGGACAAGAAGGACAATGGTATCCTGGTGTAAATTTGAAAGAACATTGCTAGGAGATTGAGGGAGGCAATCCTGCCATTCTAAGCAGCTCTAGTGAGGCCTTATCTGAAATGCTGTGTCCAGTTCTGGCCTTTTCAGTGTAAGAGGGAGCTGGAGCTCCTGGAGAGGGTCCAGTTGAGGGCTATGGAGATGATTAAGGGACTGGAGCATTTCTCTTTTGAGGAAAGGCTGAGGGAACTGGGTCTGTTCAGCCTCAAGAAGAAACAACTGAGAGAACCTCACCAATGTCTGAAGGGAGGGTCTCCAGAAAACAGACCAGGCTTTTCTTAGTGAATCCAAGAAACAGGACAAGAGGAAGAGGCAACGGGCAGAAACTGATGCACAGAAAGTTCTGTCTCAACATCAGGAAGAACTTTACTGTTCATGTGACTGAACAGTGGAACATATTGCCCAGAGAGGTGGAGTCTCTCTCACTGGAGATATTCAAGAACCACCTGGACGCAATCCTGTGAAATGTGCTTTAGGATAACACTGCTTGAGAAGGGAGGCTGGACCAGAAGACCCACTGTGGTGCCTTCCAACATGATCCATTCTTTGTTTCTGTGATTTACTCTGACTCTATCAATTTAAGTTGCTCACATGCAGTCCTCTCATAATATTTGAAATATCCTGGGGTATCTTAATTGGAATCCTATTGTCAGTCCAGAAGACTGAATATCTCTCTGAACTCTAGTGTATTAGCTTATAGCCCCATGCAGATGATGTAAATTGTTACGGGATGGTAGGGAGCATCTCCTTTTGGTTAACTGAATCTACTTCTTTATCTTCATCTGCTGCAAGGTGAGTTTAGAGACAGCTTGTCTGCAATACAAATATTATTGACACCTAAATTTATGTGTCTGAATCTAAGATTTAATCCCACCCTTAAAGTTTTCTTTATTATTTTTTCTTATTATGCTCTATTAAGGATTTTTTCCTACTCTTTTGGACCTACAAAGAGTATATTATAAGTATTATGGACCTGAACTTTTGTAGTGAAGTAGACTCAAACTTTTTTCCATGACTATTATAAGTATTATTATTATTATTATTATTATTATTATTATTATTATTATTATTATTATTATTATTTAGGATGCTTTAATGATAATATCTATATATTAGAATTCAGCAGTGCATTCACAGTGTACACATTCTCAGAGTTGCATCACAGTTGTTTCATTCTGCCACTAAGAGATGCAAAATATTTCTGTGATTTTCAAATGAAAAAACATTTTCTCTTCTTGATCTCTTTTAGCTTCCACTGCCATTTCTTTGCCTTGGGTGCAACCTGTCAAGAGGAATTGCTGACACACTTATTAATAGCACTAACAGTATGCCTAATGTGATACAATTGGCACAATCTAGTAGACTCACCCTGTGGCTGCTTCACAAACTTGACACTGATTTTTAGCTCGTAACCATAAAGACTATGTGGAATTTATTCAAAAGATCTGATTAGGAGGGGGTTTTGTTTGTTTGTTTGTTTGGGTTTTTTAAGAATATTTAATTCTGTTCATTATTGGTCTCTTTTCACCCCCTTATCTCAGAAATTTTGAAAATAGAAGCCAAAACACAAAACAAAACAATTGATTTTTAGAAAAAGATATCAATGAGTAAAAATATTTTTCAGATTTGAATTTTGCTTTTTGATACTGGCTTTTACACACATTCTTGAAACTTGTTTACACTGGAATGAATCTTACGTATGGACTTATGTCAAACATTAGGAAATGTGCAAGCAAATCATCAATGACAAGAGGGAAAGAGCACATCATATGTAATGAAAACAAAGACAGGAAAATGTTTGACACCGACTCTGCTAATATTTAGACCTCATGGGGGGAAAACAGATCTCCTCTAGGAATGACTATGATTTTTATTCAAACCAATTGTCCACAAAACTTAATACAGACTTTATAAATTTATTTTAGTTTGTAACATAGAGATTTAAATTAGTACATCTTATAAAGTGCCCTAATGTTTGCATAAAAATATTTTTAAATAGATAACTGGATTAATATCATTAATAGCATTCCTAAGTAATCTTTTGAGTGGGAAGAAACTTAACCCTAACAGATTTTCCAGAGCATGGAGATTTACTATTCATATAGGTAGGTTAAAAGGACACAAAAATCCCCAGACCCAACAAAAGCAATCAGGTGAAAAATGCAGTATTGAGTTCAAGAGACTGTCTTATGGGCTAGCTGGGGCCACAGATTTCAATGATGTGGAACCTGAAATTAGATTAATATAGTGTTTCTCAAGTTCATGAACAAATATGTTAATTTACAGAAGGTCCATAGGCTCAGAAGCTCAATTGATTCCTACTCTTAAAATATTTTAAGAATTTTTCAAAAATAGTTCTCTTTACCTAAGATATTCATGTGGATTGATGACCAGCAAAACAGTCTATGAGAATGCAAAAAGTATATATTAATACTTAAGTCTATTGGATGAAAATGATTTTGTACTTCTTCCATTCCTAATTCCTTCCCTTTAACATTATCAAAAGGTAAAAAGAGAAACAAGATGGTAAGTGTTACCTGTTTCACTGAGGTTCCTTTGTGCCAAGTTCTGGCGCAAATGTTCAATATTTCATCAAGAAAAAAAAATCTAGATAGATTTATAAAATAAATTTATAAAAATTTATTCCAACGTTTAATTTGCTCATAAGAGTTTGAAATTCTGCTGATAATTTAAAGGAAAAATTATTTTAGATTCACACTTATTTAAATCTTATCTTTATAATAGAAATCTTGGTTACTATTGGATGCAAAAATTCTTCCAAATCTTGATAGGCCTTTTCTTGAAAAAAATCACTGAGCCCCAAGACTTATTGTATTCAACATTCAAGTAAATTTTAATTTTTATTAATATAAATGGTTCACCAAAGAGATCTATTCCATATTAATACACTGAATTATGATCTATGAACTAATCAAACCCAATTTTTAGAACTTCTATGCTTATTCTTTTAACCTTTTCTCTCCTCACAGACCATCAGAGACTATAATGTACTTTAAGTACTTTAGAAAATTTAGCTCCAAGAAGTAACAATGCTACTGAGCTATTACTAACGGATGATGGAAACTACAAGAAAATATAGATCAAACTGGGATCATACAGTTTTGAAATCACAAACTAATTTTGTTAAATTTAAGTCAGAGTTGCATAAATATGTAGTATCCTATATTGTGACAAGATAGGTGGATAGATGATATGAAACTTAAGCATAAGGTTGGTAGACTAAGCAGTATTAAAAAAAAAAAAGAATTTTTGTCATACCTTCTGTCAGTCATCTGAAGTTAAAGTCACATGGAACTGATGGTCCCTTCTTTGTCCCTTCTATTATTGTCGTTCATGTCAGCTCCAAAGTAATTCAGAAGAGACTGCAGGAAGACAGTTGGGTTTCTTTTTAATTCCTCCTCCAGGCATCAAAGAATTTTGTGAAGAGAGTAGAGGTTTCTGTCTTTTTTTTCACTGTCTGTGCTGTGGCAACTCTCATCTGAGCAGTACCCTTCAGTGAAGGTTGTAGGTGACTTATGCTGCATCACAGCTCTTAACAGCAGTATATAATATAGGGCATAGCAACACAGAGAGGCCAAAATACTATGTGGCTTACAAAGTCATTTAGAAGATGAAAAAATAAAACCCAAAAAAATTCAAGTAAGGAAGATGCAATCATGGTGAGAAAATGGTATTTATAGACGACAGAGAGGTACTAAATAATAGGGGAAGTTATAGAAATAGAAAAAGGGAGAAGAACAACAAAACCAGAAAAAGCTAGTCAGACAGGCTCAGGAGAAGGAATGAAAGGATACAATAGGAAGGGGAAAGGGAATTTTGTCTGTTACACAGTAACATGACTAAGGATTACTTTATTTCCCTGCTGATCCAGTTCTATTACTGGCTGCAAAGCAAACTTTGAAAAATCACATTTATTATTTTTCTCTTAGGACAGTCTTTGGACAAGGATAATATTCATGTTTTCCTGCTCACCATTTGACAACACAGCTGTCACACTTGCTGACTCTGGCATCAGTGTAATCCCCTGAGTGGGCTGTCATGCAAAAAAATGTGCTTTGTGATGGGAACAATGGTTGGAAGACATGCTATGACTATGTTTAAGCCCCTGATTCACAGCATCACTGATTGGCTGAGATTGGAAAGCACTGCTGCAGGTTACCTTGCTCACACACCTCTTCTTCCCTCTCCTGCCTCCCTAGTTGCTCAGGTACAATCAGCTAGAGCAAGTTGCCCAGGATCTTGTCCAGTTGGGTTCTGTGTATCTCCAAGAATGGAGCATCTGCAACTTCTCTGAGTGGCCTGTTCCAGAGTTTGAGCACACTCACAGTAAGAAAGTGTGGATTTGTATTCAGGTGGATTTTCATGTATTTCAGTTTGAGCCTTCTGTCACTGGATACTGCCATGAAGAGTCAGATTTCCTTGTTTTTATTCATACTGACCTGGTTGTAGATGGGATAGTGTGAATATTCCTCTCAGGAGCTGGTGCAGTGCTCTGTTTTGGATTTAGTATGAGAATAATGTTGATAACAAACTGATGTTTTAATTGTGGTTAAGTAGTGCTTACCCTAAGTCAATGACTTCAGTTTCCCATGCTCTGACAGTGAGGAGATGCACAAGAAGCACTGAGGGATCATGGCCAGGACAGCTGACCCAAACTGACAAAAGGGATATTCCATACCACAGGATGTCATACTCAGTATATGAACTAGTGGGAGTTGGTTGGAATCTATAAATTACTGCTCAGAGACAGGCTGAGCAATTGCATTATGCACCATTTGTTTTACTTGGGTTTTATTCCACTCTTTCTCTCTCCTTTTCATTCCTATTAGAAATATGATTGATATTATTTATATTATTGTTATTATGTTTTCCTTTATTTCAGTTATATAACTATTCTTAATACACAAATTTTACCTTTTTTCACGATTCTGCTCCCTACCCCACTGGAGCAGGGGTGTGTGCAATGTGGGGGTTTTGTTTGGTTTTCTTTATTTTTTTTTTAGGGGGATGGTGTTTTTTGTTTTAAAAGCAGGCTTAATTAGAGACTGATTGTTTATTTCCTATGCTTTAAATCCTAAAGACAGCACTTGAGACTCTCTAATAACTTTGCAGCTGGGATTCTGAGAGACAACAAACTCCTGAAGTTACCTTTTTAGTGACACATAGCATTAAGTGAGGTGAGTAGTGAAAATAAGCAGTAACTTTTGTAATTTTCACTATATAGGACTACAGTTTTCAACAGTTTTCAACATCATATGAGTAGAGTTAACCATCTAGGTTTTTAATAACCAATGCCAGGAAAAAATATGATAAACTCAGTATCTAAACTAAAAATGCACATTTTGTCACATTTTTAATAGCTCATTTTTGATGTCCAATTCAGAGCTATTTCATTTTCAAAAGAAATAAAAACAGGTGCATGGATACTCAATATCCTCATCTGAGGCTAGATTGTTCAGTAGTCTATAAGGAGGGAGGTATTGGGTGATAAATTGGCAGATGGGTGAGGCTCAAAGAGTTATAGTAAATGGGATTACATCAGGCTACCATCCAGTCACTAGCAGGTTTCTCCAGGGCACAATTTTAAAGCCAGCATCTTTAATGTTTTTATAAATTATCTGCATGTGGGAAAGAATGTACACTAAGTAAGTTTGCTAGTAATAGTTAATTAGAAAAAGCTGTGAGAGTCCCTTGTGCATGGAGAAGCATTACAGGGAGATCTAGATAGACTGAAGATCTGGGCAACAACCAACTGTATGGATCCTGGTTATACATACAGACTGGGGGATGAGAGATTGGAGAACAGCCCCATGGAAAGAGACCTGGAGTTTCAGGTCAACAGAAAGATGATTATGAGTCAACATTGTGCCCTGGCAACTTAAAGAACCAGCCATGTCCTGTGATGTATCAGGCACAGCATTGCCAGTCAAGGGAGGTGAATGTTCTGTTCTGCAGTGCACTGGTATGGCCCTGCCTCAAGTACTGTGTGCAGTTATGGGCACATCAATGTAAGAGGCGCATCAGACTTTTAGAGTGTGGACAGAGGAGGGTGACCAAAATGCAAAAAGGTCTCAAGCACAAGACTTAAGAGGAGCAACTGAGGTCACTTGGCTTGTTCATTTTAGAGAAGGCTGATGAAGGGCAACTTTATTACAATATTCAACTTGCTTAAAAGGGGGACATCAGATAGAGCGATGGTCATTTTCTCTCTCTGGTGACCAGCAACAGAATATGAAGAAATCGAATGAAGCTGTGTTAGGGGAACTTCAGATTGGACATTAGGAAAAGGTTCTTCACGAAAAGGGTGTTCAGTCACTGGAATAGGCTTTCCAGGGAAATGCCCGCAGCATAAAACCTGTCAGAGTCCAAGGAGGATCTGGACAATGTTCTGTGTCACATGGTTTAGTTTTAGGTAGTCCTCCAAGAAGAAGGGAATTGGACTCAATGATCTTTGACCCATATACAAAACACCTTGAAAATTACATGGTCTAAGCTCATTTGAAAATCTTTTCAAAACATCACAGTGAAAATATTTTTAAGAGCAAGAATTTACATAAAATTGAAAACTGGTATGGAGATCAATCATTACTTTAGTACAGAAAGTATTTGGAAATGTACACTGCTCTGCTTCACTGCACAACTAGGTAAAACATATACAAGGGGTTCTTTGCTAATGTCCTTTGGCTGTTGCAAATGAATGATTTATTAGAGAATTACACCTATAAGAGTGACAGTCAGAAAGGTTACATGTGTCACGTCATGTTATAGTTGTACTTAATCTTCCTCATCCTATTGCATACTTTATACAAATCTTAACTGACGAATAATACTGTAAAGAATTCCAGTAAAATAAAATTTAGGCTGTCAAAATTTGTTATCAATCTAGTGTAAGAACAGGGAAATAAATCACAGAATATGTAATTCATTAAGTCAATGACAATCCAAATGAGTGAAAATGTCCATTCAGTTATCACAGAGAAAGAAAAAGAATTATGCTTTCTACCCTTCCATTTGCTTTGTTTTGAATGCCAAACAGTCTGTCCTGCATCCATCATGAATTCTCAGCTATTACTATGTATCTACTTGTTGGTTTATTTATATCTGGTGCCTCCTTAGTAGACCAGTCTTACTTTTTAGTTGCTTTCAGGGTCTAAACCAATGAAAAAGAGGTCCAAAACCCAGGGCCTTGGTCCAAAACATTGATTGCTCTGGATCTATTGTGCTTATGGACAGCATCCCTCGTACCAGATTGGAATTGCCTTAGACTGAGGTAACAAAAAGTATTAGACAATGTTCATGATCAGTGATCTAGCAACTGAGCTTGTACTTTTTTACTTAGCAGTAAAAGTACAGTACCTTCCTCATTCCCCCCCTCTTTTATTTCAAAAAATGTTTTTTGTCATATTGTTGCATAAGTATTTTCCTGTGTATAGCTGCTATTTGCGTCTTCTCCATACTATCTTGCCTATTGTTATTCAGCATTTAGAAAGAATGTTTTTCACATAATTTTATTGGCTACACCGAGGTTTACTGAAATTACTTTTAACGTCAGTTTTCTCCTACAACTTTATCAGAAAAGACAACCAAAAGGAGTGGTTTCTTTTAATATTCAGATTTTTTTTCACATATTCATATCAAATGTCTGCCACAACTTTTACACATCATTAGACCAAACCTAATGTGGGTTTAATAAAGAGTGTGATTTTTTAATTTAATTGGAATTAACTATTGAATTATTATTTGCATTCTGATATGTTATAGCTACGGAGAGGCATTCTTTAAGTCATTACCTCAGTTAATTTTTTTTCTAGGTATCCCCTTTCTATATGCAGTTTAATTTATCCTCCCTTTAATTTATCTCCCTTCTTCTCCCTCATCCCCAATCTTGTTTTGTTCCAGATTTTGTGGACATGATGTAGTGTTACCCAAGGGGCTTTCAACAAATTCTTTATGAACACTGGCAATTTTTTAATGTGTCTGTCAGCTAATTCTTCATGCATGAAACTAAAGAAGGTGTAAAACTGCATAAATTAATACACATTTTAGTTAGCTAATTGGAAGAAATTAATATATAAAATATAACACATTCTTTAAAACCTGTTATTCATATTTTTCATACATACATTTCACTTGACAAAGTTGCTTCTGACATCAGTCAGTATTTCACAGAATCCTTCTATTGGTTTCTATGATCCTCAAGAAGTGTTTTCTATCTAAATATCCAATTTAAATTTGCACATTAATTATTATAAGTTTTTAGTCTTATATTTTTGCGCTTAAAATGAGGAAGGAGAAAGTCATTTAAACAACATAAGATTGAGAGAGATAACACAGAACTTCAAGCACCAATTAGACCTTAAATTTATACAGAGAAGAAGCATTTATTTATTGATATTTTTTATTTTATTTCAGATTTCTGAGTTATGTTAGATGAAATTCTCAGCCTCAATTTGCAATGAAAGCTGCCAATTTTTATATTTTATATAATCTGTTCTGTATGATCACAGAATGCAAAAACGAAGTTCAATTTCTAATTATTTTTTCTAAATCCAGAAAAAAGATTAATTTTATTTATTGTAT
>VWZD01009112.1:5953-19012 GCA_013396695.1 Sakesphorus luctuosus | reverse complement strand
TATATATTTATATATAAACCCCAAAACTATGTAACTGTGACTGTGGATACATTAATCTATTTATGTGTTCTACTTACACTACTTGAATTCATAAATGACTTGTGATTTAATTCATAGAATCACCGAATCATAGAATGGTTTGGGTTGGGCCATATAATTCCCACCCTCCTACCATGGGAAGGGACACTTTCCATTAGACCAGATTGCTCAAACCCCATCCAGCCTGACTTTGAACACTTCTAGGGATAGAGTATCCACAACTTCTTTGGACAATCTGTTCCAGTGATCACCCCCCTCCAAGTAAAGAGTTTCTTCCTAAAATCTGATCTAAACCTACTTTTCAGTTTAAAACCCTTCTCCTTTGTCCTATCACTTCATGACCTTGTCAAAAGTCCCTCTCCAGCTCTCTTTTATGCCCCCTTTCAGCACTGGAAGGCTGCTGTAAGTTCTCCTGGAGCCTTTTCTTCTCCAGTAATCCCATGTCTCTCAGCCTGTCTTCATAGGAGAGGTGATCTATCCCTCTCATCATCCCTCCTCTGGACTCGCTCAAAGAAGTCAATGTCCTTCTTGTACTGGGGACCCCAGTGCTGGATGCAGAATTTCTCATGACATTAGGAAATACTGTGTTTATTTCCCACTAGGTTGAATAATACTGTACATATAATCTTGATCTGTAGAGATCATCTTGAGTGCCATCACTCAGTACATAAAGGACAGCTGCAGGATCAGGATGTAAAACCTCATTCCATAGCCTCAAGCTTTACTGGTAGTTTTATGTAAGACTCCAAGAGGTCCCACACGGACTCTTGTAAAGGATTTTAGTTCTTTCATACCTTGAATTGCAAAAAAGAGAAAAAGCTATGCACTTATTCTCAAGACACCTCTTTTAAATTTAGTAAGAAAAAAGGTAACCTTTTTGGCAAAAGGGTTTTACAAGAGTTACATACAACAGAAGGGAGGATTCCACAAGAGTACTCAGCAAACCCCAACCACCAGTTTAGTGAAATACAACCCATCGGTTTTAGGTTATTCACAAGAGAAAGAGAGAGAGAAAGAGACTAAAAAGAAACTTGTATACCTACCACTGGCATTCATATGATAGCAGGTCCCAGCAGAGAAGGCAAAAATGGAGTCCCTGTGAGCCTCTATTTGTATGCCCTGGCAACTGTGGTCACACCTCCCAGATAGGGCATCTGGTTCATATACCACTTAGTGCCCTCCTTGCTGAAGTGAGGTGTGCCATAGCCAATCAGAAGCTCCAGGGGTGTGGTGTGGGCAGGCTACCAGCCACACAGCCCCTGGACTATGCACAGTCCATGAACTCAGCCACATTGGCTGCAGACCTTACAATGCACCTCCTAATACTGAAGGCCTGGCCCCCTCTCCTCTTACCCCTCCACACACAGAGACAAGATGGTTGATTTAACACAACAATTGAACAACCAAGTGGGACACAAATCTTTTCTCTCACACAGGCCCAGACAGCATTGGTTTAGGAAAGGCAGGTCCTGAATGACTAACATGATCTCCTTGTATGACAAGGACACCTGCTCAGAGAATATTGACTACCCAGAGTTTAGAAAATATTTTGATACCATTTCTCACAGCATTCTCATGGAGAAAATAACTGTTCATGGGCTAGACAGGTGAGCTCTTCACTGAGTAAACTACTTGGTGAGGCCCAGGGAGTCATGATTAATGGAGTTACATCCAGGTGGTTGACGGTCACTAGTGGTGTTCCCCAGGGCTCAGTCCTGTTTAACATGTTTATTGACAATATGGATGAGGGGGCAAAGTGCACCCTCAGTAAGTTCACAGATGACACAAAGCTGTTGAGGAGTTTTGATCTGTTGAAAGGTAGGAAGGCACTGCAGAGGGGTCTGAACATTGATGTGAGATTCGATAAAATAGAGTGCTGGGTCCTGCATTTTGGTCACAACAACCCCATGCATCACTATAGGCTAGGGGAAGAGTGACTGGAAAGGTGGCTGATGGAAAAGGACCCAGGGGTGCTGGTCGACATGAGCCAGGAGTGTGCCCAGGGGCCAAGAAGGCCAAGGGCATACTGGCTTATATCAGAAACAGTGTGGCCAGCAGTGCAGGGGCAGTGATCGTCCCCCTGTACTGGGCACCGATGAGGATGCATCTCGAATCCTGTGTTCAGTTTTGGGCCCCCCACTACAAAAAGGACATTGAGGTGCATGTCCATAAAAGGGCAGCAAAGCTGATGAAGGGTCTAGATAATGAGACTTATGAATAATAGTGAGCAAATAAAATTACCCAGAGTTCAAAAATAAGTGTTTCTCTTAGTAGTATTACTTTTGGTCTAACGAAAAATGGGTTTTTTTGTTTGTTGGTTCTATTACATCTTTGTAAATAGTTCACTGGGGTTTTTTGTTTAACTCTTGGAGAACATTAAATGTCAGTGAACAGATTGCTGTTACTGGCTTCTTTGTTTCTTATCTTCTTTCCTCAAATTCAATCTATTTTTATTTACAGCTCCCTGTGGAGGAAACCTGACTGGCTCATCAGGTTTTATACTTTCACCAAACTTCCCTCATCCTTATCCCCACAGCAGAGATTGTGACTGGACTATCACTGTAAATAATGATTATGTTATATCATTAGCATTTATCAGGTAACTGCTACTTGTTCATAATTTTTAAAGTCATGTTTATAACTTTATCTCTGGCAGTTGTTCAGTGCTTTTTAGAGTAACATGTATACTTAATATAACTATCAAAAAGATTAGTAATTTTTATCTTTGTAAACAGTCACAACAAATACGTCAGGGTACTCAATGCGCATAAAGGTGGAGCTTGGGAACTAATTGTTCCTATTTACTTAAAAGCATTCTGTTTACACCAGCTAATGTTGTAGTGGATGGTGCTCAATTTACTAAGATTCAATTCCTGAGAAGGCAGCATAGAGTAACTCACTGAACTGCCTGCAGCCCATGAGGGTCTTTAATGATGAAACCTATTGATTCATCATATTTTGTATCAGACACTTGCTATATGGGCAAAATGTCAAACTCTGTCTTTAAATTTAATTTTATTACTCCATATCATTTCAAGATTCTTCAACAAGATACTTCCTGATGTTCTGGTTATTAGATAGAATTTTTCTAGATTTTCCTTTAATCATAATACAAGATTAATTTGACCCTAATAGAATATACAGAGGGAGTTTTGCTGTTGGCCTTATACGTGACACATGATGGAAATTAATATTTCTATTACATGTGCAAAATATGTATCCTAACTGGGACATATGTCACAGAAAAGGTGAAAATGGTACTTGTGATGTCCCATCAAAAATAAAGTTTTTCTTATGCTGGATGTTTTATGATAGTACCTTCATTGTTCTGATTAGTGCTTATGTCATGACTTTATTGAGGTAGATGATATAGTTTTCTGTTCTTGGTGCTCAGTGGTATGTATATGTGTATATATAGTATAAGTACAAGTTTTGGAATTCATTCTAGGGAAATTAATCTCTCAATTATGTAAATATAATTGAGAAAACAGCAGCACTTTTTTGTTTATTTGGCTAAATATAATGAGCTCAAGATATTTAAGAGTATTCTGCTCTTTATATTGCATATGAGATATAAGAGATGCCACATCTTAGAATAAAACTTTTTTTATTTAAATTGATTATAAAAAATTGCTTCTTGCTCTCAGAGTTATGGAGGATCATCTCCTGGCAGTGTGAAAGTGTTTCAGTTTGACTGGAGTCTGTGTATACTCTGAAGCTGACTGCATTCTATCATAAAGAATTTCTGCACAGGGGTCCAATAGATCTTCAATGTTTATTTTTCTAAAGTTTCAGAAATATGTTATTGATTTTTTTTTATGCCGAAGGGGTCTTTGATTTTTTGATTTTCGTATTTTGTAGATTTTAGGAACACAGTAGACGTAGCACTGTAGATTTTCAGTGGGTTAATATTTAGCAACTTAAGTATAAGGTCTTTGTATCTCTACCCCTGCTCCAGTACAGGCAGCTCAGATCTGCCAGCTGTTTAGTCTCTTTCTCAAGGTACAAGATTGGAGGATATCAGAGGAAAACATAAGCATGAAGCAGAGTGACCCGGAGCACTGGAGAGCATCCAAAAGACCTTTATGTGCTGAAGAAGAGGAGGTGGATGAAGACAGAGGGTCTCGACGACCTCAGCCTCAAATCCGGGGTGGGGGGGTGGGGACTGGGAGGGGACAGAGGTGGAACTGGATATGTGTAAAGTAGTGACTGGATAGATTGTATTATAAAAGCCATGGAAATCAAAGCTTGCACATGCGTGCATCTGTGTATTCCTGGATGAGCTGGATTGCTCATTAAAGTAACTACCCCTTATCTTATCTCCTACTAAAAACTTGGCTTGGAGTCTTTTTTACAGACTTTTAAGGCAACATTTTGTATTTAAAAATGTGTCTTTTTGTTCTGGTTAGCAGCAAAATATTTTTTCTAAGGAGGGAACAGAAAATATAGTATCTCTGTTTTTTAATAAATCACTTTTATAAAGCTTTTTTTTTTTCTGACAGTGGAAGGTTTGTTTTCCTTTTATGAAAATAGTGAAAGTAAACTTCAAATTTAAGATGAGTGAAAGTGTTAGGCAAAGCATATTCTAGCTAAAATTTCTCTTTCTCTCTTTTTTTTTTCCTCCAGCTTCAGTATAGAACCAAATTATGATTTTCTTTATATCTATGATGGGCCAGACAGTAATAGCCCACTGATTGGGAGCTTTCAAGATAGCAAGCTGCCAGAGAGGATAGAAAGCAGTTCAAATACCATGCATCTGGCTTTTCGAAGTGATGGATCTGTTAGTTTTACTGGATTCCATCTAGAGTACAAAGGTAAGTAAAACTATTTTTCTTACCTAGTTTACCAAAATCAGCTCATGAGTCCAAATTTTAATCTGTTTGAATTTTACCTAGTTTTCTGCCTGGTAATGTTTTTGTTTTGTCTAAGATTATGATAATATATATAATCTGTTCATACAAATACGAATAGCGGCCAGCCATAGTGGCTAAAGGAGCTCTGATTGTTTAGTGTGGAGAAAAGGAGGGAGACCTTACCCTTTCTACAACTATCTGAGAGAAAGTTGTAGCAATGTGAGGATTGGCCTTTTCTCCCAAGTAACAAACAGTAGAACAAGAGGAAATGGTGTCAAGTTGCATCAGAGGAGGTTTAGATTGAATCTTAGTAAAAATTGCTTCACAGAATAGGCTGCCAGGAAAGTGGTAGAGTCACCATCCCGGAAAGTATTTCAAAGATGTACCAATGTGGTACTTAGAGACATGGTTTATTGTGGATTTGTATGTTATAGGTTTACAGTTGGGCTGAATAATCTTAGAGGTCTTTCCCAAGCTAAATGATTCCATGATTCTCTTCTACTGTTCTATAATAACATGGGTGGAAAATCAGCTTGTTTGATGAGCTGAGGCTCTGGGCTAGTATTGATTTGGATTAATAATGCAGGCCCTATCCTCATTGTTCACAACTTGTATGATGGGTAAGAGCAAATTTTTGGGCAACACAAGTTTGGAGAGAAATGTCAGTGCTATTCAAAGGGATCTTATGATGTCGTAAAGTCAGGCTGACAGGAGCCTTTAACAAAGTGTTCAAGTTTTCTGGGTTTGGCTGAGTTAGAGTTAGCTTTCTTCCTAACAGCTGGTATAGTGATGTATTATGGTTTAGGATGAGAATAATGTGGATACACTGATGTTTTGTTTAGCACTGACCAGTACTTACACTAAGTCAAAGACTTCTCAGCTTCTCATGCTGCTTTGTCAGTGAGGAGTCTGGGGAAGCACAAGAAGTTGGGAGGGGACACAGCCAGGACTGCTTACCCCAGTTGTCCAAAGGGATGTTCCATACCATATGGTGTCATGCTCAACATGCAAACTAAAGGGAAAGCTGGCCTGGGAGACAATGTTTAGGAGCTGGCTAGGCATCAGTCAGTTGGTGGTAACTGTTTTTCACTTACATAACTTGTTTTCCTGGTGTTTTATTTCTCTTTTTTTTCCCCCATTTTTATTTTGATTACAATTTATTATTAATGTTGTTATTTCTATTAGGGATTGAGCTGACTGCGGGTCTGACCAGACCATGTTAAAGCAAATTTGTTTTAAGCATTCCTTGTATTAACTTAATAGTCACAGATCACAATGTTGATTTATTTGGATTCAGAGTTGTTGTGCTTGTTCTGAGAGTTGTGTTATGTATGTATATATATAGCCAGACTTTGCGAACGAAGATTTGGGAAGGGCTCTCCCTAGGTAGGTGTGCCCTTCCAACCTGTGCAATGGATTTTTTAGGTGAGGCACAGCGTGCGCAGAACTGGCCCCACCGTTTAAGTCCTAAGGTCCGTTTGCCATGGCTATGTGAGCTTGGACAGTGACAGTGAAGTCCTCAGGACTGTCTACAGAACCCAATACTAGCCAGGGCTGACCCTGCTTAGCATCTGAGATCTGAAGGGATCGGATGGCAGGGAGGCATTGAACTGCCAGGGGACTGTCCCCACTGAGACTCAAACTCAGGTCCTTGGGATTCAGAGTCCAGGGTGCTCTCCTTTACGCCGCCCTTGTTTTATGTAAAAAATTTACTTTCTCTATATGTTCTTTTTTTGTTACCTCTGGGGGCTGGATGAAGGATATCACTGTGTAACACTGGCTTATGGTATGATAAAATATTTACTGTTTGTGAAACTAATCTGGTATTTTTACTCATCATTGTTGTCATCTCCATACTTAGAAATACATCTCTTGAAAACTACTAACAATCACACTTAGTCTTAGTTTTGAGGGGAAGAACCAAAATGTTTACCCACAAATCGGGGAGGGTATTCCTCCACAATAATCATGTCACTCTTTATCAAATTTAAGAAAGGGAACTTTAATCAGAAAATGGATATAAGAAGGATAACTGTTCTTAACTGAGATATACGTAGGTATAGATATAACTGTAAATAGATCAGAGCAAACTGCTTCCCCAACACAAGAAAAACGAAACACAACAACCCCCAAACCAGCACGTTTCCTCCTGGAGAAAAGTTATACTTATGGGCAATATCTGTGTCACAGCCCAGCTAGCTGCAGGGGGAGCTCCCAGTCCCTCTCTAGTGAGACAGACGAGCAGTGAGCACTCAGATGAATTCTGTCTCTCCCTCTGTGTCCCTTGTCCCAAACAAGGAAGGAAAGCTGGAAAATGGAGATCTGCAGCATGTCCCAGAAAGCAGCTGCGACTTCTCTCTCCTGGGTTGCTGCTGCAGCCAGGGCAGGCTGGTCATGACACTGCAGGTGGCGGTGGGACTTGAGCAGAGACCGGGACCCCAGTGCCAAAACCAGGAGCAACAGCAGTGGCAGGGGAAAAAAACTGGCTTACTCTATGGTAGCAGCAAGGAGCAGCAGCAATGGCTTCTCTCCCACAGCAGCACACGCACCGCCAGAGCCGTGTGTAGTCCTCAAGAACAAAAGAGACAGTCCAAGCCCGTTTCCCACCACATCTTTCCCCAGTCTCCCCCACCCAAAATGATCAAGAAGGAATTGGTAGTAGTTAACTACTTTTGTTGACTAATGGCATGGGGAGTTACTGGTGGGGAGAGAATTTACATCAAAACCACAACACACACCCTTTACCTTTTCTGCTCAGAGAGCCAGTTTATCGGGCAGATAAGATGAAACACTTCCCCCACTCTTTCACATTTCCTTTCTCCTTTACCTTCCCCTTCTCCTCCGGCCTAGTTTCAATAGGGGTTGAGAATTCTGAATATCCTTGAGGTGTTCAAGCCAGCACATTCATATTGCCATGTCTCCTCAACAAGTCTCAGGTTTTGTTTAAGATTAAATAATTATTTAGGAATACTTCCCAGAGATCTGCCCTGAGGGTGCATAGGTATGAGTGGCAGTGCGCATGGGATAGTATGGGCAAGTTCCAAGGACAGTGGACACCTCCAATGTTTTGATTCTTCATCCCTGAACAAGTGCACATTTCTGCAAAAACAGTAAAAGATATGGGAAAAGTATCTTGTCACACTGACAATTCCAGAAGGACACAAATAATTGCAATGTGCTGGAACATGACCCAAGTCTAACAAGCCCTGTTCACCATAATTCCCTGTCCTCAAGGGGAAGAGGTCTCTGGATCTGATGACAAAACAACAGGCACTGTACCTACTCCAGCTTCCAAGATAAGCCTTACAGCTGAACCAGAGAAGCAACTTGTGGTGGCATCATTTACCTCTATTCAAAGAGAAATATTGGACGTAAAAGTCACTTGTTTGGCAAGGAAAGAAACTCCTAATAAAAAAGAAAAGGAGGAAGAAATGGATGAAGAGGGCTAGTGAAGCAGGGCCATCACAAAAAGAGGAGGAGGAAGAGGTAGAACTTATAAATAAGCTGGTGATGACCTGGTCAGCCAACTGTCACTTGGCTGCTCCAGTGCTGACTTAACAGGGCCAGTAGCCTGGAACTGGAGGGTAGGGAAGCCAAGCAGCAAGGATCTCTTTCTTGGAAAGTGAGCATTGACAAAGTGATTAGAAAAGTGGCATGTCCTAGTTAAGCAGCCAGGACCAGTTTATTACTATGGGAGTGTAACCCAAACTGTGTATTCTACACCCTTAATGTAATTTCTTATGAACTGTTAATAATGGATTGTGGCAGCAGTTGCCCAGGGCACACTTGACACCTCAGGCTCCAAGCTGGGTGTTAAAGGACGTTATGAGATAGGAGGGTGTTCCTATCTTCACACCAATGACTCAGATGTGATAACTCCCCTCTGGGGAGTCATTGGCACCTTCATACCCAACCCAAGGGATTATCTCTGCTAATGGGCCATCAACAATTCCAAAAGTATCCCATGACTGACAAAGTAAATCACCCTTTGTGAAACCCCTTGCCCCGGGGGAGGTACTTACTGGACATTCCCATCTGAATGTAAGCGTAAATAATTTTGGGGTTTGGGGACTTCTGATACCACTCATCTGAACCAGAGGAGGGCCAGAACCTCCACAGGGCTACGACTGCCGCTCCTGACAGCATTGCAACCATTATCCTCACCAACAGGTTTTCCTTTCCTTTTTCTTTGGACTCGGGGGGACTACATGGGGCTCAGCACAGGGGCTAACGAACACCATTCTGTTTGTGCCCCAAGGTGCTGGGTTATACATCTGGGCTTTGTGGGTTTTAAACTAATTCTTTCTCTGTATCACTGCATTTATTGTAACTTTTTTATTAAATTGGAACTCTGACTTGTAATCTTGTTTTGAGTTGGCTTCATTTATCCTGCCAGTTTACCTTTAAACCAGCACAGGGCACAATCCCCCAGCCTCTGAAAGTGACTCCTGTCAGGCATGAGGGAAAAGTATCCCTTCAACGAAGATGTTATATGCCATTCGGGCAAATGGACTACCATGAAGAAAGGTATTTAGTACCTGAAGGAATTAACCACACTGCAGGTGCTTTAGGATGACCTGGATAATGAGCAGATATCCAAAGACACAGATCAAGTCCAGTACACATGACCCATGTGGTGTAACTTTTTACAGAACACACCACACGCCAACTCGTTGACAGTGAAGACCTGGAAGGACAGGGAGGGACAAACACTGAACAAAATAGACATGGAGAGAACATGAGAAAGTGGGATGGAATACCTACCTCAATCCTAGAGATGGTATGTGAGTAGCAGGGAAAAAAATCACAAAAGGGGTTTCTTCCAGGAAAATGGCTTCAGGACAGGGAAAAGAATCAGAAGAGTAAAAGTGAGAAATCTTGTGGGTTGAGATAGACAGTTTAATATGGAAAGCAAGAGCCCTGAACACAAGGAGAGCAAAATAAGGAATTTGTGCACCGCTTCCCATGGGCAGGCAAGTGTTCAGTCATCCCCAAGAAAGCAGAGCTACATGATGTATAATGATGACTTGGGAAGACAAATGCCATAACTTCAAATATTGCCCCTTTCTCTTCTCCCGCCAGATTTATATGCTGGACATAACATCATATGGTATGGAACCCATATCAAATGGGTCATACCATGTGACCCAAGTTTGGCCATTTAGGGTCATCTGGGTTTGCTTCAACTACCTAATAATAGGGTATTGAAAAGACAGCCAAAGTTTCCTAAGGTAGCAATAGAATGAGAGCTAATGGACACAAGTTGAAATAAGAGAAATTTCAATTACATATTAAGAAAAGATGAATTACTCTGATGTTAGTCAAACATTGGAACTGCTTGCCCTGCAATGTTGTCATCTAAATCCTTTCAAATCATAACTGAACTATAAAAAGGGCTAAGTGGCCTAATCAAGTTGGTCCTGATTTGCATTGGGTTTGTACTGTGTCTCTTTCAACCTAAATTATTCTGATTTGATGGACTTGTTCATATAAGTTGTAATGGATGCATTTGAGTCCTACATGTACGCTAAGTCTATTTTAAGTGACAGTAGTCCTCAAGTTAATGCTTCATAGGTGGGGGCTGTATTTTTCAGTTCAAATCTCAGACTGACCCATATCCCAGGTCCAGTCTGTAATCATGTTTCTGGTCGGGTTTTGTTCTTCTCGTTCCCTCTCCCCCTATTCATTTCTATGTTATAATGGAGGAAAAGGTTATTAGTTCTAATCAGTACCCTAGAATAATTATGCAGTGTTTGCTATAGTTAGGTATGTCTGTAATCTCTCTAAGAAGCTTATTATGGCTTTATGCTCTTTGAGACTTAGGTATGGAGCAGTAAGTCATCAAGTTCTGGACGAAGCACTTGCTTTCTTGGCTTTTAGTATCGTTTTCTATGCACTAGATACTAGTTTTCTGGAGAATTTTGGCATCATTACCGTATGTTATTCAACAGAGACTTCCTTATTGAACTTGAGATTGAAGCAGCATATATAACTGTTTTCAGGCTGTTTCAGAAGCCTTAGTTGATCCGGTGGTGTTCCAATGTTACCAGAAAAGTCAATGCTGTTCAACTTGAAGCTTGTTGCAAAATTTTATTATGGGCAAAACTGATACACAGTATGCACAGCCAGGAGTGTAATGTTACCATAGTTCATATCTGAACTGCCCAATAAAGAAAAATACTTTTATTCCCTGCATAATTGTTACAAAAAATATTTTTAAAATGCTACTGCAGAAAACATGCATTCTGACATTTTCTCTGATCCTTTGCTAAACCTGTTTCTGTTACTTATGTGTTTTTAGCTTTATGATACTGCTATTCCTGGGGAAAAAAGTGAAAGGGCTGCAGTGGTCATCAATGTCTTGAGTTCCTCAGTTGGAGCAACATGACATTGATGGTGAAAGACTTGTACTCCTGTCTCCTGCAAGCACTTACAAATTTGCTAATACAGTCTTACTATTTTCTCTTTTCTTCACTGGTTCTCAATGAGACCTAGTGAGTCATTTTGCCATATTTGACTTAGTTCTTCATATATTGTAGCATACTCTACTGACTTTCTTTTTACAAGTTCACTTAGCAGCTCCTTCAGATTTGCAAAATAGTTTTAAGGTGCTAGGTGTTTCAGGCTTTATTTTCCAGAGTAGTTATTAAGAAACTGTATTTCTATAGTGTTTAGTCAGCAACTTCAGGAGTCTGTCACAACTATAAGTTTGGGGAAAAGAAAATTACAGGGCTGTAATTTTTCCCTAGAGATAATTTGTGCTGTGACAGATCATGTCTTTCCTCAATTTTTGATTTATGCACCAGACATAATAGATTATTTTTTTCGCTCTTTATCTTTTCATGTAGTACTAATAACTACTTTATCCAAGGATCTCATAAGTTATGAAACATTTTGAATTATTTTTTTCATAAACTCAAGAATTATGATCTCTCAATATCACTTTTGAATCAGTACAGATATATCAATATTGGTTCAATATAAAGGAAAAATAATGTTTTATTGATACTGTTAAAACGTTAGTTATAATCCTAAGGGTTTTTTAATTTATTTTTAAAAATTTGATAACTTGGACTTGAATGAATTTTCAGTTTGTCTTAAGACCTGCCAGGCTTCTCAAGTGAAAGTGTGGTTGGCTTACGTAATAATTATTAATGTTTGTGTGCTATCCTACAGACTTTCTAGTAAATTGCATCCAAATTTTTGAATGAGTATTAAAAACGTTTTAGATACCACACTGCAACTACCTAAAGGAATCAGTGTGAATATTTAATGCCTTTTCTTAATGATTAATGATGAGATGTGAATATTGCTTGTTATGATATTGTTTTACATATCAGAAGCCTGCTCTGTAGATTATATATACAAATCCTAAAAAACTGTTAACCATATTAGGATATCTTCATGTTCTTTTGGAAGATGTAAAGTTGAAATTTCAAAAGAATTATTCTATTTCTCCATCTTCAAATGTAAATGCTATATAATTATTTCTCTCCTCTCAGAAATCCTAGAACATAAACATGACTTTAATGGATCTACTTAGTTCATTGGCTTAGCTCTAGCAGTGGCCAGTAGCTTATATGTGACCAAACTACATACAAGTAAAATAAATAATATATTTTATTGATTGTCTGTAATTTTTCAGAAACTTCAGCTTAAGTACTGCCAGAATAAGATAAAGTGACTTTTTATTCACAGCTCTTAAAAAACCTTCTAGGAACTTCAGAGTTCACATAGTCATTTGGTAACCATGCCTGCCTGTAGAAGAAAGTTTCACAGGGAGTCTTGGTTTGAGGAGAAAAAAAACCAAAAATGTTTACCCACAAGCGGGGGAGGGGGCCTCCTCCACAATAATCACGCCACTCTTTATCAAATTTAGAAGAGGAACTTTAATACAAGAAGGATAACTGTTCTTAACTGCTATATATATATATATGTATATTTATGTAAACAGACCAGAGCAAACTGCTTCCCCAACAAGGGAAAAACAACCAACCAAACAACCAACCAAACAAAAAGGTTATACTTATGGCAGTATCAGTGTTACAGTCCGGGGCAGCCTGCAGTCAGCAGTGAGGCGCAGTCTGGGCAGGCAAGCAGAAGCCAGCGGCGAGGCGCAGTCCGGCAGGCAGGCAGCCCAGCAGCCAGGAGTGAGGCACAGTCCGGG
>VWZD01009107.1:409682-427325 GCA_013396695.1 Sakesphorus luctuosus | reverse complement strand
GGTCTCTTGGGAATGAGAGAAAATTTAGAAAAAAAATCTCAAAAAAACCAAAGGTCAAAAATCTATTTCATTTGCCATCCTGTGGTGGGATCCCAGCGCCCCTCTGGGTGGGCAGAGGGATTTAGGGGAGTGGCAGGACAGGTTTGGAGTTTGCAGCTCAATATTTGGAATTATTTTCTAGCCCCCCATCTCATTCTCCATGACGGGCTGGAAGCAGTTCCTGCAGGTCTCGGGAAGAGCCATGTATCTTCATTTGTATGTTAATTTGCATTAAATAAATGTCACTATAAACAACTTGGATCTCGGGAGAAGGTGGAAAACATATGGGCCTTTGCCAGGCAGAGGTTATTAATTTTCCACTTTCCAGCTGGAGTCTATAAAGGGTCCATTCTTCGGGACAATAAAGGCCCAAGGTCGCCAGAGAGCCGGGGAAGGCCACGGCAGGAATCCACGGGGAGCCATAAAGCCTTTGTTCCACCTCCAAGGTGCACATGCCCGTGGTGGAGCCGGGCAGCGTGTCAGGGCACGCTCTCCTCAGCCCAGGGACCATCCTGCTGCCTGTAAAACCCGGGAGCAGCCGGGCTGGTGCCAGCAGGAGGCACGGAAAGGAAAGGGCCATCTGGCTGGCAGGGTGCCAGGGAGGAGGCTCGGAGCTTCCCCAGGGATCCTGGGAACACCTGGGATGGGGGGCTGCAAAGTCTCCCTCTTGTGTCCAGGGATGTCCCGGCCCTTGGAGAGCTCCAGCCTGTGTGGTGGGCCAATGGGCTCCTGGCCTGGATCCAAAGTAGCGTGGCCAGCAGGCCCAGGGCAGTGAGCCTTCCCCTGGACTCTGCCTTGGGGAGGCCACACCTTGAGTGTTGTGTTCAGTTCTGGGCCCCTCAGCTCAGGAAAGAGATTGAGGGGCTGGAGCAGGGCCAGAGAAGAGCAACGAGGCTGGAGAAGGGAGTGGAGCACAAGTGCTGTGGGGAGAGGCTGAGGGAGCTGGGGGTGTTTGTGCTGGAGAAGAGGAGGCTGAGAGGTGACCTCAGCACTGTCTGGAACTGCCTGAAGGGAAGTTGTGGCCAGGTGGGGGTTGGTCTCTTCTCCCAGGCACTCAGCAATAGGACAAGGGGGCACGGGGGGCTCAAGCTCTGCCAGGGCAAATTGAAGTTGGAGAGCAGCAAAAACTTCTTTGCAGAGAGAGTGCTCAGGGATTGGAATGGGCTGCCCAGAGAGGGGGTGGATTCCCCATCCCTGGAGGTTTTTCAAGTGAGCTTGGCCGTGGCACTGAGTGCCATGATCTGGTAAAGGGACTGGAGTCGGCCCAAGGGTTGGACTTGATGATCTCAGAGGGCTTTTCCAACCCAATCCATTCTGTGATTCTGTGAGGAGGACAAGGGATGAGGTTCATGTTTCATGCACAGAGTAGGGAGATGATCCCACCTCCCAAAATCACCCCTTTCCATTTGCATGGCAGAATAAGTCCCAAGGAAGGGAACTGTGTCTATCCCAGCATCCCAGGGCTGTGGGCATGGACTGTGACCATGGATTGGCACTGCCCACCCTGGAGGTGCCCCATCCCCACCTGATCAAACCCTCCTGCTGGTAACAAAAGTGTCAGCAAACACCGTCCGACCCCTCAACGTGGCTCCCACTTTGCAGCCCCTTTGCTGCCCCTCCGGCTCCTCCAGACCTGCCATCCTGGGCTCTCCGTGCTGCTCCTTGTTCCCTCTGCGCTCCTTTGTGGAGCCCTTGTTTGCTTTTCTCACCGCCTGCCCCTCTCCCTTCTCACCCCCGCGTTTATTGGATTTCTCCCTCCTTTCTTGTTCCCCCCGGGGTCCTTCCTTCACCCCTTTCCCGAGCAGGAAACAAAACTCCCCGGGGTTGGCGCTGCCTGCCTGAACTTTTGACCCTCCTGGGTGATGTTTGAGGGAATTTGAGCTGTGGTTGCATAAATGTGCCTCCCAGAGCACCTGGATCCCAAATCTCCTCCTCCCGGGTGGCCCGGGATGTTGGGGCTCCAAGCCAGGCTTGGCAGCTGCATCCCAGTGGGAAGAGGGCAAGGAATCCCCCCGGAGAGCTGTGCAGGGAGTGTGGTAGGGACGAGCTCCGGGGTCTGGAGGGTGGAAGGAAACCAAAACTGAGCAGGTGAGGCTGTACTGAAACACCTTCACAGAAAACACTTCTATTTTTAAGGGTTTTTTCTTAAAAAAATTGTTTCCCCACTTCCTGTTTTGATTTTTTGTTTTTATTTTCAAATCTCATGATGTCTCTGCCAGGAGATATTTTAAAAATATTTTTTAAAAAATCCTACAAATTAACTCAAAACTAAACACAAGAACTGCCCACCTGAAGTTACCACAAAATGTCCCCAAACCCCCAAATCCTTCCAGGCACCCAAATTTTAGCCCAAAAACAGAGGGAGGGAACAGGTTTGAAAGGGCACCTCGAGGTTTTGTGGGGTCTGCAGCAGTGCCAGGGTGCTCTGGGAGTGCTCCCTGGATACTGCCCACCTTGGCATGGAAATATCCTTGGAAATTGGTTCCCTGGGAGCCCCACAAGTCCCCAGGCCTTTTGCTCCTGTCATTTAGGCAGCTGAAAGCATCGAAGTGGAGCCTTGTTTGTTTGCTGTGGGGTCTTTTTGAACTTCAAGTTCATGTTTGGGGAAAAAAAAAGCAGTTCAGTGTCATATCTGAGTGTTTTAGTGTCATTTGGAAGGAGTTTTGGGGAGGAAGAGTTGCAGGGTGGCTGTTTCTCCAGAATGCACTTCGGGATGTGGCCCTGTGGGGTGGTCTCTGATCCTCCCCAAACCCATAAAAGGGGAAAAGGTGTCAATATTAATTTTTTCCTGTAGTAGAAACAAATCCAGCCCAGAAGCAAAGGAATGTTGGGACAGTTCTGTCCCAGTTTGTGCCGTGCCAGGGCTCGGTGTCCCGGGATCCAGAGTGTCCTGGCTCCCAGGTACCCCCACCTGCTGCACCAGAAACCTTCCCAGGGCACTTTTCCCCACCTAAGTAAACACAGCCAGGGTTGGGTTTAAAACCCAGGAGTGTTTTTTTCCAGCCACACGAGCCTGGAGAGCCCTCGCTGGGTCTTTCCATCCCTCTCCCAATCCTGCCCCATTCCCAGTCCGACCCATCCCGTTAGAAATCTATTCAGGGAGGCCTCTGAAAAGGGGGAAAGAAATGCCATCCATTCAGCAGCCCCTGCTCCTTCTGACACCCTCTGTCTCCCCATCAGTTCATAAAGGACTGTCTGTTGGTTCTCAGCAACGGGGCAGCAGGAATGCCGCCGGCCCTCATGGTTTATGTGGCTGCAAAACGCCCCCAGGATGGGGAGCAGATGACCCTGGACGTGTTTATTGGAGGAGGGGAAATTAGCAATAAATAAAGGCAAGTGGGCAGAAGAAAACTGGGACCCTCTGGGACTCTTGTGTCTATAGGGTCAGAATCAAAGGGAGGCTTGATTTGCTCCTATAATTTACCCCAGCCCCCGGGCTCCGTTCTGGGAGCAAGGACAAGGACATGCTAATCTGAGTGCCCATAATTTAACGGAGATATACTGTACTTACACCAGGCATTTAGAGGTGGATGGGCCCTCTGGGGCTCTCGCTCAGAGCTGGCTCTGGGAGGCTCATCCTGCTCCTGGAGAGCAGCAGATTTGGGTGTTTTGAGAAGATTTGGTGCCCGTGGGGGGGTTTGCCCAGGGCTGTGTGAGCAGAGGAGTTTAGGGGGTGATTTTTCTCACCATCACCCACATCTCCAGGGATGGGTGCCCTCATCCAGTCCCAGTGGGACTGAGCTTGGCCACGTGAGGGGCTATGAGCCCTCTCTTCCCGTTCTTCCCAATCCCTGCAGAGTCTGGGCATGTTCCAACCCTCCATCCCACTAAACAGGCTCCAGGCACCGTCTGCTCTGGACCTTCACTGAGGAGGTTAATGGGATTACCCAGCAGTTAAGTGGTGTGTGAGGGTAAATGCAGTGCTGGATGAGGTCCTAAAGACTCCTGGGAAGGACGGGGAAAACTCCCCTGGGTGAGATGCCACCCCCAAGCCCCATCCCAGGGCTGGCATACCTGGCTGTGACTCACATCACCTTGGGAAAGATGCTTTTTCCTGCCTCCAAACCACCCAGTTGCCTTGTTCCTAAGATAATTCCCCCTTCACCGGGGATTGTTCTTCCCATGGAGAAAAAAAAGGAGGAAAAAACGCCCCCAAACCACTGGAGTTTTCAATAATCTGGGATGGCAGAGCAAGCCAATAAATTCTCTGCTTGAAAGATGAAAGACCACAAAAAAACCCCCTCAACTAACAAAACCCTGGTGTGGTACCACAGGTGTCTGTGGTGCTTAACCAAACAGTCCCATCAAAGAGGGCACAACAAAGCGGCTCCTTTCCATGATAAAATGGGATTTTGGCCCTCAGTGACCAAAAAAAAATCCAGGCTGCTTTTTGTGTGTGTGTGCACAGATGCTTTTATCTATTCCTGCTCTGATTTGGGTGTGAGCAGGATCAAAGTGGGTTCCCATCGGTGCCCAGTGGCTTCCAAGGTGTTCTTGGCCAAAACAACCCTGGCTGAGCCAACAGTCCCCTGCAGTGATCCATGTGCAGGGGCATCACTGCATCCTGCTGCCCTAGGAGGGATGGAGACTCTGGGAAAACCCCAATCCTGGGTGCCAGGGGGGTGGTGGAAGCCCCTGCCGAGGGGGTGCAATAGAAAAGGTTAAAGCAGACGCTAATGGGGGAAATTAATAATGCCCAGAAGATGGTAAAGGTAAATATAATTGTAATTTCAACATAATGGCTTGAAATATTGGCTTTTATGTGACAGCTGCTCTCTGAGCACCTGCTTTAGGCTCTTAGTCACAACAGCAGTTTACAGGCAGCAGCTTTTGTTGGGTGGCACTAAAAAAAGAAAAAGAGAAATATCCCTATATTCCTATTGTCCTGGGATCTTTCCCTCCCAAATCCTTGCGTGGGAGGGATTACTGGCTGGGCTTTATTACCTGGTGAGACATATTGATGCTGTTCCGTCCTGATGTTGGACAGGAGACATAAAGGGACATGGAAAAAAAGGTGTTTTCCTTTGGCAATATATAGTTGATTATTTGGGACCTTCTCTGTCCCCATTTTTTGTTGCCTGGCACGGGGGCTGGTGCCCTGACACTGATTCCTTGGTGCTGCCCCTGCTGCTCCTTCCCCGGGGAAGTAAGAATTACACCCATCCAGGCTAGTTGGGTTTTTTTAATTATGTCCTTTTAAAGGTCATTCCATCACTGGGTATTAGTTCCGTGGAGTCCCTGGGAGCAGCAAAGCATTTCCAAAGCAAGCCCAACCCTGGGGAGCAGGCTGAGGGTGCTGGGTGCCCAGCAGTGAGGTCTCCCACGCCCTGGCAGCTTTTTCCCAGGGGTTTTTGGATCCCTGGGTGAGCTTTGCCTCCGTGTGGGGCTGCAATTCCAAATTTTGCAGGAGCGCTGCAGAGCCAGGTGCAGGGGCTGGAATATTCCCCCAGCCGTGGAGATATGGGGGGAAGGCAGTAAACTTTCACCTTAAAAGAGCTGTGGGCTGGAGGAGAGATGTGCCCGGGCTTTGTATTTACTCAAAGATTAGGGGAGAATTGGCTGGAACAGCGTGTTTTCTGTTGACTGTGGAAATAAGCGTGGCCCTGGCCCGGGATCACCCGGCGGGGGCGAGCCCGGCCCTGCCTGGGGAGCTGCTGGAGCAGAATTCCCGCTTTTCTGGTGGGATGGATGGCACAAGCCAAAGCCACGAGCCCTGGGATGTCGGGGGGTGGTTGGGAGACCCTCTCGGCTCTTTGTGACTCCGGGATGTTTCCAAAAGGGGACGAGGGCACAAACACGGGAGGCAAACGTGGCTTAGGCTGGCGAGAGAAAATTCAAACAATATTAGACTCCAAGAGTCAACATTAGACACACTCCTCCTAAGGACCTCCAAACAAACAGAGTTCCTCTGCACACACATTAACAAACACGCCCCGGCTGGTGGCGATGATGATGGCGATGATGATGATGGTGATGGCTCCTTCCACCTCTTCGCTGCCTCCCACTTCTCCCCGTGCCTTGGGGTGCCTATGGGGGTCCTCAGCTGTTGGGAAGCTGTTTGGGGGGGGTCATGCTCCTCCCCCCTCCTCCCCTGGCTGTGTTTATGGCTCACAGGACCCGTGGCCAGGCAGTTACCCCAGCCTGGATCCCACATCCCCCTGCATTGCTCCTTAGAGGTGGGAGATGCCTCGGGCACAGCTTGAGGTCTGGTTTCCCATGGCTTAGCACCATCCTTGGGGCTGGAGGGGAGATCCAGCCTCTCCTTCCTGAGGATAAAACACTCATTTTCCCCAAGGCCCCACCGCTTAAGGAATTCATTCTTTACGGGAGATGATCTCTGCAAATCTGCCTTTATATATTGAATAATGAGCCTGGCATTTTCGGAAAAGGAAGAGCACGGGGAGCCCCCAGGCTCTGGCACCGCTGTCCCCCCTCCCGCGTTTCACCCTGAAGGTATGGAAGTGATGGGAGAACCTTCCTCCTGAAGAGCATCCTAATTGTCCTTGCCCCCTGCAGTCGATAGCGCCCAGCCGGCACATCCCGCCGCTCCTGCAGCCCCCGGTAATGCGCTGCTCTTCCCCGGGATCAAGGTATTAAGGTTTAGGTTATTTGTATTGATTTTATGTGCTGCCATGCTGTGTCAGTCACGCTCATATTTGTGGTTCACAAATTCCTCCTTTAAATGTCACAGCCGTTTCATCTCCCGTTGCCATCAATATTTCCAGCCTCGGGGGCTGCTTATTAACCCCCGGCGCCGCTTCCCACCACGCTCCTCCTTCCCACACCCTCTTTTATTGCCAAAAAAAAGGGGGGAAATTAGAGTTGCGTTCCCTCAGAGAGGGTGAAAAAAATCCCTCTGGAACAGCCGTCTCCCTGCTGGCATCGTGTCTCTCTGTTAAAATGTTTGGGCCCTCTAGTGGTTCGTGGCATTTTTGGCTGAAATTGCGGCTTTTCGGCGTGGGCGCCTGCGGTTTGCTACCGGCAAAGCGGGAGCTGTTTGGATACTGTGATTGCTGAGCAAGTGAGGAGAAAGGGAAGGGTGGAGATGGCTTCATCAGGAGCCCTCTTTGCCCAGGGATTCCCTGTGAAAAGCGGGAGCGGTGTCGGTGCGTCATCCCGGGGAGTCCCACGGATCGCTCCAAAGATACCGGGATAATGACTGTATTTATTAGCTCTTCTTTGGGATCCTTTAACAAACAGCAAACATGTTTTCCCTTATTCCTGGGCAGGCGCTTACTTAAGCTTTTATTATATTTGGCCACGGGACGTTTGGTAAACTTACTGATGATATCAGCGAATGATTTTACAAACAGTAAAAGTTACACTATTGACACCTCCAAATTCGGGAGTATTTACACTGCGTGAGGTGCACACTTGCTCCGTGAGATTAACAAACATTACTCCAAAGGCTGTAGCCAAATCCACCGTGGTTGTTTATAAAACCTTTACAACTCATCAGCTTCTCCTCACACACTGGCACTGTTCAATTACCATCACTTTTAGAGAGCCTTAGCAAAACACCCCGTGCCCATGTAAATAGACAAATCTGAAACTCGCCGGGCTGTTGGCTTTACATACTGTAGGTAATGTTTTCTTTTGCTCAAATTTGTTCTAGAAACTAATCACGCTCTGATAAAGCCATCTGCAAATATGGGAAAGATTGACATCCACATGTCAAAGTTTACACAGCCTGACCAAGTGTACATATAGTGCGGGCGATGGAGGGCCCCGCCGCCTTCCGGGGGCCGCGCCGGCGGGAACGCTGGGCCGGGCACCCAGGAGCCCCCAGAGCTGCTGCCACAGCCTGGAATGCGGCGCCTTCCCAGGGAGGTGGGGAAAGCTGCCTTATTCCAGTGCAAACAGTGGGGCTTGGCTAAGCCCAGTTGGGATGGAGATGTTCTGCTGCATCCCTGACTCTGCTGAGGCATCAGGCACTTGGCCTTGGGATGCTCCTGGACTTGGGTACTCTGGTTCTGGGATGCTCCTGGACTTGGATACACTGGCCTNTGGGATGCTCCTGGACTTGGATACACTGGCCTTGGGATGTTCCTGGATTTGGATACTCTGATCCTGGGATGCTCCTGGATTTGGGTACTCTGGTTCTGGGATGCTCCTGGATTTGGGTACTCTGGTCCTGGGATGCTCCTGGATTTGGGTGCTCTGGCCCTGGGATGCTCCTGGACTTGGTTACTCTGGTTCTGGGATGCTCCTGGATTTGGATGCTCTGGCCCTGGGATGCTCATCACAGCCTGGAATGTGGCAGCTTCCCAGGGAGGAGGGTGAAAGCTGAGTTATTCCAGTGAAAATAGCTGGTCTCAACTAAGTCCAGTTGGGATAGGGATGCTCTGCTGCATCCCTGGCTCTCCTGAGCTATGAGGGACCTGGCTCTGGGATGCTCCCAAACTTGAATGCTGCTGCCCTGAGATGCTCCCAAACTTGAATGCTCCTGCCCTGAGATGCTCCCGCAGCAGGATACTGTGGCCCTGGTCCTACACTGGGATATTCTGGCCCTGGGATGCTCCTGCACCAGACTGGGATGCTCAGTCCCTGTGATGCTCCTGTGCCAGGCTGCTCAGTCCCTGGGATGCTCCCAGACCCTCCTGTGCCAGGCTGCCCAGTCCCTGGGATGCTCCCAGACCCTTCTATGCCAGGCTGCCCAGTCCCTGGGATGCTCCCAGACCCTCTTGTGCCAGGCTGCTCAGTCCCTGGAATGCTCCCACACGGGGATGCTCCTGCAGGCTGTTCCTGCAGCAGACTCCAGCAACCAGCTGAATTTATCTTCCACATCCCTGTCAGAGCAACTCCCCTCTTCAGGAGGGAGATAAAGCCTTTTTCTCCCAGGGTTTGCCCCTGGGTACATGCAGGAGCAGGCAGGATGCCTCCAGGAAAAGAAGCAGGGGCAGGATGCCATGGCGGGCACGGAGCAGGCACACCCGTGCTGCCAGCTGCTGTTACTGCATGGCAACAGCCAAGGGAAAGCTTGGAAAAGCTCTGAGGTGAAGCTTGGCAGAAGGTTTTGACCCAAGCCTCGTTGCCCCACTGCAGTGACCATCAGGCTGTGTCCAAAGGCCAGATTCGCTTTGGCTCTCCCTTGCTCAACACTTTGGCTTTTGTTGCCTCCCACCCAAGGCCGGCCCCGCTTGCTGGGACCTGGGGCCCGAAATCCCAAACACAGGGGGAGGAGTAAATCGCTAACGTTTCACTCACTCATACCCCTAAAGAAAGGATTTCATGGACTTCCCAGCCTTATTTTAGCCAAATGCAGCGTCCTGCCTGCACGAGGCTGGGCCTGGACATTTGCCTCGCCGGCATGGCAAGGGAGCCAACTTGGAATGTGTGCTGGGAGAGCTGGATAAACCCTGGGCTGGCAGGCTGGGGCTCAGATCTTCATTTTTCGGCTTTCAGGTTCTGGGGCAGGACCTGGGGACTGGAGTTGCTGCAGGCATGCACATCCCAGTTGTGTCCTCTGCAGCCCCTGGGAGGTGGGCTTTGCTATTGATCTGGGTTGACTTGTGATGGAAAAATGAGGATTTTGGGGAATTGAGGACGGAAATGCCCCCACAGTGCAGCGAGGCTCCATGTGGAGCCCCTCTCCTGTGCTTTTCCAGGTGGTTTTTTGTGGGATACCAGAGCAATGAGGGCAGGAATAGCATTGTTCCAGGGTCCCCGTGGTGCTGAGCTGGAAGGCTGGGCTCCTGGCTGCTCCTCAGTGCCTGACAGCTGTGAGTGAGTGGCTTTTCCCATCCAGCTTTGCCTCTGCATTTCCAATCTAACAGCCTCTTGGAGAGACAGAGAGAGAGACAAATAGATTTGAAAGCAAAATTCCTGCCCCTTCCCTCTCTCACTGCAAAGGGGACCTTGTCTGAAGGGAAAAACTATCCTCTAGAAGGACCTTGAATGGAATGAATGGGTAAACCCAGGGGCTGCAGGGGCTGTGCTGGGTGTTTATGGAGCCTTGTTTGGAAGCACAGAGGCCTCTCCCCCATGTTGGGATGGCACAGCTTGGGGGTGGTGGGGTCCCAGCAGGAACAATGGGCTCCCAAATGGATGTTGGGGATCCTGGTGGGAATGGTGGAGTCTTGGAAAGGATGGTGAGGGTCTGCCAATGATGGAGGGGGCCCAGCAGAGACATCAGGATCCTGGCGGGGTGACAGTGGGGATAAGGCTCCTGCAAGGGGACCTTGTCCGAGGGGACAAACCAGCTTCTGAAAGGACCTTTAAGCGACTCAATGGCTAAATCCCGAGGCTGCAGGTCCATACGTGCCAGCGCTGGGTGTTTAAGGAGCCTTGTTTGGAAGCACGTCGGCATCAATCACTGTCGGCTGCTACTTGAAACGTGGTGCTGATGGAGCGGCGGGAGCGGAGCTTTGTGCCGGCCCCGCAACATGCCGGGATTCAATTAGTCATGGTCAGAGGGTGGCATTATTATTCATACATTACTGATTGTTCCCAAAGTAAACAGGCGAGGATGGGGTCTGTGATCTCTCCGTGCCCTGAGCCAGGACACAAAGGCAAATGCGATGCAGAGCCCGGGGTGGGATGTTGTTTGCAAACTTCGCAGTCGGATCGTGCTGAGTCTCATCCTCCTCCCAGAGAAGCGGCGGGGTGTGAATACAAAAAAGCCTGGAGATATTCCACCCCGGTCGGCGAAACATAAACTTTTATATTTTTATTAAAACCCAAAAGCCACATGCTCACTTTCGATAGCTTCCACTATGCAAATACAACCCCTGTCAGCACGGAATATAATAATGATGGACAGCTCAGCAATTAGCGGGGAATAACTGTGCCACCAACACAGCAACATCATTTGCATGCTCACAAAATCGTCGCCGCGGGCTGTAATGGCCTCTGCAGCCATCTGGTTATGGGCACAGTGCCGGGGAAAGCCGGGCCACGGAGCGGGCCCGAAGGGCTGGGGACCCATTTCTGTCCCGGGCGCTTCATCCCGAACCTTCCCGGGCAGGAGCGGAGCGAACAGCGCCCCTGACGGACCCGCTAATTGCTTTACACCTCCCCGTCTGTCCCCCCTGCTCCGTTTGTCACCTCTGCTAATGGGGCAAATTACCACCCAGGCTGCTCCCCCGCCTGCCCGCCGTTAATACGGGCGTGCAAAGCCGGGGCAAGCAGCGAGGAGCTCACAGGAGGCAAAACTCCTGCCTGTCCACATCGCCGGCCGCCTTCCCGGCGGGCTGCAGAGCGGAAAATACGGAATTACACCGAGCTGGGGTGGGCAGGTGCACAACAACCAGTTGGTCAGCAAAGTTTGGTATTATATATTATATATATATTGTATTATATACATTATGTATATTCTCTATATTATTGTAGGTACTAAAATATTGTACTAGAGTAGGAAGTACAAACGTTTTGGACTGGGATATGTGCATTGGGAAATCTGGTTTCCAGCAGTCAGTCTTAGACATGAACGGGTTTCCAGCATTGGAAATCACAGCATTTCCCACACGGGGAATTGCAGAATGGTTTGGTAAGTTCTGGGGTATTTGACCAGCTTCCAAGCTCCTCTTTAATCATGGAATGGTTTGGGTTGAAAGGGATCTTAGAACTCCTACAGTTCCAACCAATTCTATGGGCAGGGACACCTTCCACTCTCCCTGGTTGCTTCAAGCCTCCTCCAGCTTGGCCTTGAACTCTTCCAGGGATCAGGCCTTCTCTTCTTAATCTTGGTACTTCAGAACAGTGAAAAATATTTGGCCTAAATAGACTTTTTATTTTTGGGGTGGGGAGCTTCAGATGTAGATGATATTTCTTCTTGTTTAACATAAGGTGTAGGAATGTATAGAAAATTGGTTTTCTCCCTGGAAACAGCTCCCAGCTCCTCCTGCCATGGGGATGCTCTTCCCTCACCCCCCTCCTCCAGCCCACTGATGTATTTGCACACAACTTGAGGGAGTGTGATCTATGGGAGAGCCCTCCCAGGCTGTTACCAGGACAGCCAGGCAGCCACCCCATGGTGGTTTTCCTTGGGAAAACTGGCTGGCCACAGTAAGAATGTGCTTTTCCCAACAGCTGCCCCGGCAGCTGGATGGAAATCCTGGTGTGAGGGAGGAAGATTCCTTTGGGCAGGTGAGGATGGAGCTGTCCAAGGCGTGTAAGTGGAGTGAAGAGGTTGTGGTGGTTGGCTGTAAACACGGAATTGTTTGGGTTGTAAAGGACCTCCAAGGTCATTGGGTCCAGCTGTTCACCCAGCACTGCCTTCTACGCTCAGCTCCAGAATTACTGAGGTGGCAGCACCAAATCCCCCCCAGGAAGGAAAACAACCACCTGACACTCCAATAAATGCCAATTTTCCTTTTTTTTTTTTTTTTAAGAATAAAAAAGGGCCCATCTTCCCCACCTCATTGATATTCTGCCCCTGCCCTCCTCCTGTTGCAAGGGCCCAACCCAAAGGCAGCTTGGGAGCGGCCGCCCGGCTCCCCAAATGCCAGATGTGCTCCTGGTGTCACTCAGGGGCGTCGTTTTGCATAGTGGGGCTGTTCTGGCCCCTTGACAGCTTGATTTAAGGCCGCCCTCGCTTGTGGGGTTGACATGACAACTGTGGGATATGTCGTAAATATCCCAGGAGTGGGCAGGGATTGTGGGGCTGGATTGTGCGGGCGGCATTGTACGGCGCGCGGCTGAGCCGGCGCGGGGGGTTCCTGCGGGGAAGAGAGAGGGAAGGGAGAAAAGAAAGAATGATAATGATGAAAAAAGAGTGAGCTCCGGTTTTAGTCCATTTGGTCTTTGGTTGTGGGGCATGTTGGACCACACGGCATCTCCCAGCAATCCCCAATCCTATTGACGTCAATTAGGCTGGAGAGGGACTTTTGACAAGGGCATGGAGTGATGGGACAAGGGGGAATGCCACAGGGAAGGAATGGATGGGATATTGGGAGGGAATTCCTCCCTATGAGGGTGGGCAGGCCCTGGCACAGGTGCCCAGAAAAGCTGTGGCTGCCCCAGCCCTGGGAGCGTCCAAAACCAAGTTGGATGGGGCTTGGAGCAACCTGGGCTGGTGAAGGTTTCCCTGCCCATGGCAGGGGGTGAAACAACGTGGACTTTAAGCCCATTTCCAACCCAAAGCAGTCTGGAATTCTGTGAAAATACAATTTTCCACACAGATGGTATTAGAGCAGTGAGTTGTACCAGGCCAGCAGAATCTCAGGATTTCCTGGACTTCTGACACCATTCTGGGGTAAAACAGAGCAATCCATGCTGGAGAAACCCCTCAGTCATCATCTTCAACCCTGAACGGCTCCAAGGCCTTTTCCCAGCTGGCACAGGGAGGGTGATGCTGCCACCCTTTGTCCTGAGGGCTGGAGTTTATAAAGCAGCACACACAGGTTGAATTTTGTTTCAAATTGAAATGAGACATTATTGAAACAAAGGAAAACTTTCCTCTGCTTTCTCCCCTTTCTCTCCTGCTATTATACACAGCAAGACAAATGATGGGGAAAAGCTCCTTCCCACTTTTTCCTTTTCTTTTTTTTTTCCTCTTTTGTAATTTTGAGAAAAGAGCCCGACTTGAAAGGAAGATGAGCCAGAGCAACGAGGGAACAAAACCCGTCAGCAGCTCCATCGCGGGGATTTTAAACCCTTGAACAGCCCAGGGTTGCGAGGGAACAACCTCTGTCCTTTCCAAAGCGTCCTGAACTGGAGGAGCTGTGGAAAGGAGGGGAAAAAATGGGGGAAATAATGACAATTGTTCAATATGAAGCACCAAAAGCAAAAAGGGAGCTCAGACTTCAGGCTCATGTTTAGGACAGTTCATTGTGAGGAAGGATGTGCTACCGGACCCTGAAGCTGCTCCCCTGGAGTTGGGAGGATGTCCCAGTTCCTGGAAATGTTCAGGGCCAGGGTGGATGAGGCTTGAGGTGACTTGGTCTAGTGGAAGGTGCCTCTGCCTGGACACCTGGAACTGGATGAGCTTTCTGGTCAGCTCTGCATCGTTTGGGGGGTGGGACACAAAGCCAGGAGAAATCCCAGCAGGACCTTTGGCGTTGTCCAGGTCACATCCCAGTGCCTGGAGCATGAGCAGCTCGGCAGCAGAAATCAGCGATGCAACACCGGTCCTTGCCTTCGTTCCTGGACGCCGGGAGAAATGTCTTGATTAGTTTTGTTTGCCTGTTTGCTCGGCTTGTTTGTTTGTTGATGTGGGGGGGTGTGCCGAGGCTTTATTGACCCAGCGCTGTGCTGATGCATAAGTGGGGTTATGGGGAGGCCTCCAGGAGGAGAAGCAGCCCTGGGATTGATGGATAATGGCATTTACATTCTCCCTGCAATCTGCATCGGCGAGGAGGGGCACGGCAGTGAGTTCTGACCGAGATGGACTTTGTGCAGGAAGCCACAGGCAGAGGGAAACCCTTCCCCAAAACCTGGCCAGACCCACCACCAGGCTGAGGTGATGAGTCTCATCCCATGGGCTGCTGGGAGGATGAGGGGAAGGTGGCAGGTGGAGGGATCACAGGGAATGTCTCCTGCTGGGAGCAGCTGTGGGGCTGCCCGAGACAATCCATGGCAATCACCATTGCAGTCACTGGTGTCATTGATGTCATTGTCACCATCACTGTAGCAGTGCCAGCACAGCTGGGATGGCTCAGTGACCCTCTCTGTGGTCCACAGCACAAACTCTGCCCCTGCAAAGCTCAGCTCTGTCCCCTGCCCCCTCCCGAGTGGTGAGGAGCTCCAGGCTGTGCTCCAGGAGCTCTTAGCGAGTTTCAGGACCTAGAAGGTAAATAAAGGCACATATTTCTCTCTCTTTTTTGAAGATTTCAGACTTACCAAACCAGTCTGAGGCTTTTTTTCCTTGAGGTTTGAGTCGAGGTTTTTAATCCCTGGTGTAGGGAAAGGACACTGAGGCAGGAGAGGGAAAAGATGACATTAATTCTTACCTGTGTCCTCTCCCCAGAGGGGCAGCTTTGGGAGGGGCACCAGGAGGGGTGATCCCCAGCCCCAGCTTTCCCTGCACTAACAGCTTCTTTCTCTCTCTGTCCACAATCCATAAACCCAAGATTTATGCCCAGTTTGCGATTTGGCTCCTTCCACTCTTGGCTCTCTTAGCCCAGGACTGGCAGCAGAGCTCTGGCTCCCACACAACCCAGGAAAACCAGCTCCAAACCTCTGCTCAGCACCAAAAATCCAACCACAGCAGCACTCTGGAAAGCTCAAAGATAAAAAGAACTCAAGTTAAATTCACCCCACTGGATCCCTCCTGATTTACAGCGGCTGCAGCAACAAATACAAATGAAATATTGTCTGTGTTCAAGTGTCTGGGATCCAGGTGGGAGCGGGGGCTCCTCACTGATGGCAACATCTGCAGCTGCCCCAGACAGACAGACAGACAGACAGACAGTCTGATGTGAATTATTTAACACAAATGCCATGACCTCTATTAACAAAGGGAGATGCTTCCAGACCTGCGGGCAGCACCATGGGAAGCAGCTGGATCCAAATCAATCTAATTGAAGTCGGGGCTGAATTTATTATAGGAGCGAGTGGAGAGATCCTGTTGAGGACACTGAGCTGGGGGAGATGCCAGTACAGTGTGAGCTCCTTTAGCTCAGCTGGAAAAATCACAGCTGGAAATGGCGTCAAAGCAAAATCTTATTGAACCAGCATGTCCAGACACAAGTGCCACTAGCAGGGATTGCTCTGCCCTGGAAAAATTAAATTATCTTGAAATTTCCCCTTTTTAATATTTTTTTGCTCTTTTTCTTTTTTTTTTTTTTCCTTTTTCTTTCCCCTTCCTCTGCAATCAAAAGAAAGAACTGAAAGAAACGTGCACTTCAAGGCTTTAAATCTGAAACTTCCTAATCCCCTGAAGTCCACACTAGACTTCTTGCCTCCATGGAAACCCCAAAGCATTCATCCAAGTGATTGGCCTCCAATGAATTTTAGATAAGACAGAATAGAACGGAATTGATGTGATTTTAATGCAGAAGAAAGCGGTGGAAGGGAGGTCCACTTGGTTCATATTTGAATAAAGCAAACATGCCAGACAAAAGGCTGACAGCTGTAAATGACATTGTCAGTACAAAAATTATCAGCCAGTTTACAATCTGTTTGCTTATGTTGAACAAACAGAATGTGTGTGGCATCCCTTGGCTTCATGAATGGCAGAAATACTTCCAGGCTCCGGAGAGAGGCAGATATCTGTTCCCTCCCAGCCCTCCCACTCCAACAGATCCGTTTGACAGCCGCACTCAAAAGGAAAATTCCCTTTTTTTTTTCTCCCCCTCCTCCAGCTTTTTGCCTTTAAATTTATTTATTTTAAATTTTTTTTAGCCTTTATTTTTTCCCCCTTCTCTTTCTTTGCTGTAGTCTGGGGGGGTTTTAGTGGTTTTGTTGGAGCTCTGGTGCAGCAGCAACGCAGGATGAAGCCGTTTGGTGCCGGCTCCGGCATTCCAGGCACCAAACCTGCTGTTACCTGGAGAGAGCTGCAGCCCCACAGCCCTGCCAGCCCCACAGCCCTGACAGCCCCACATCCATCCCAGCCCCACAGCCCTCCCAGCCCCACAGCCCTCCCAGCCCCACAGCCCTCCCAGCCCCACAGCCCTCCCAGCCCCACAGCCCTCCCAGCCCCACAGCCCTCCCAGCCCCACAGCCCTCCCAGCCCCACAGCCCTCCCAGCCCCACAGCCCTCCCAGCCCCACAGCCCTCCCAGCCCCACAGCCCTCCCAGCCCCACAGCCCTCCCAGCCCCACAGCCCTCCCAGCCCCACAGCCCTCCCAGCCCCACAGCCCTCCCAGCCCCACAGCCCTCCCAGCCCCACAGCCCTCCCAGCCCCACAGCCCTCCCAGCCCCACAGCCCTCCCAGCCCCACAGCCCTCCCAGCCCAGCATCCCTCCCAGCCCCACATCCCTCCAGGTCTTTGCTTCCTTTCTTTCTGCCCCTGCCCTGTGTGTCCCATGGCATTTTCCAGCCATTGGCTTCAAACCCCTTTTGCCCTTTCCTGTCTCAACCCAAAAGTCTGTGAGCACCCCAAAAATGTTAGTTGTGACCTAAACCCCTCCCTTTTCTTGGGTACAGGCTTAAAAAGTAGCGACACCCCTCCTCTGAATGCACAAGTCTAAGGCATTTGTGAAATGAGTTGTGGGGTCTCAGCTCAGCGTTTGGGGCACAGGAACCACCCCCTTGGGCCATAAATCCCATATTTATTCTCCCTCTAGCTCAGGTGCTGAATATATTCCTGTTTTTTGATATTTTCTGGAAGGTTTCTGTTACCACTCTGCATCTTTGGTTCTGTTTTTCCAACTCTGGACCTTTGCAAAAGTTCTGGCCCACAAACCCCTTTACTTCCAGCCCATTCCTGTGGCATCAGGACATGCTGGCAAGCCCTGGGAACAGGGGGCAACCTGCCTATCAGGACAACATTCATGGTGGATTTGAGAGTCCACCTTGCCCTGCCTGTTTTATTCTATCCTGACCTGAGAGTCCACCTTGCCCTGTCTGTTTTATTCCGTCCTGAACCTGAGAGTCCACCTTGCCCTGCCTGTTTTATTCTATCCAAACCTGAGAGTCCCCCTTGCCCTGCCTGTTTATTCAGTCCTGAACCTGAGTGTCCACCTTGCCCTGCCTGTTTTATTCCATCCTAAACCTGAGATT
>VWZD01009107.1:356006-378703 GCA_013396695.1 Sakesphorus luctuosus | reverse complement strand
TATTTCCACACTTTTAAGGACTATTTTATGGTTTGGGCATAAACTGGCACCTTTAACTTTCTGGACTGGAGGGATCTCCACCTCAGCCAGGCACAGGCAAAGCTGGAGAGGTTGGAATTTCTTCCAGAACTGGGAATTTCCTGCTGGGGGCTGGTTTAAGCCATTTATAAATATCATGGATTTGCTCAGTAAAGTCAGAATTTATTTTATTTTGGCCTTGCAGATACACAAAATCCTCTGCTGGGCAGGTCTGGAGGGGCTGCCCTTGGTGGGATTTTCATGGAGCTCAGGCTGGAAAACCAGAATTTGGGGATTTGAGCAGAGCCATGAGCTCCTCTTACCACCCCCCCCCCCCCCTTCATTAATTAAGTGCTGCTAACTGCTGTCAGTGCCCCTTTGTCCTGCCAGCTGCAGCTTTGTGGGGTTTTACAGGCTTTCCCCATCCTGTTAAATTCAGGATTATCAGGGCAATGTTTGAATGTTCTCCCTCTGAAGCCCCAAATCTTGGAGTCACTCTGAGATTTTCCTCCTCTCCCTTCAAAGCAAAGTGGCCAAAAGCAGGAGAGGCCGAGCCTGGTCTGCCCGAGGCTGAGCTGGATCCTTTGGGAATGCCGGATATGCTGCCGTGTTGGGCAGTGCCAGGGAAACAGCAGGAAAGGGGGCTGGGAGCAGGGCTGGGATGCTTTGGGTTGGAAAGCACATCCCAAGCCCTGCCATGGGCACCTTCCACTGGCCCAGGCTGGGCCAAGCCCTGCCATGGGCACCTTCCACTGGCCCAGCCTGTGCCAAGCCCTGCCATGGGCACCTTCCACTGGCCCAGGCTGGGCCGAGCCCTGCCCAAGCTGCCCCTGGGCTCTGAAATTCCACAACAGGCTTCCAGATGAAGCCAAATAAAGAAATGAATAAATCAGTATTTGCCAGAGGCCTCAATTACCCAAACAGCAGCATCAGCCTGGGAATCCCTTGGGATCTGCCTGTGATCCCTCAGGACAGCCCCCAAGTGCACGTGACACTGTGCTGGGTGGCACTGAGTTATCGCCACCTGTAACTCTGTTTCCAGAAGTGATTAATGCAGAAAAAGTTCTTTTTCTTTTTCTTTTTCTTTTTCTTTTTCTTTTTCTTTTCTTTTCTTTTCTTTTCTTTTCTTTTTTCTTCCCTTCCCTTCCCTTCCCTTCCCTTCCCTTCCCTTTTTTATTTCTTTTTTGCATTTTCTCAGGTGTTTTCTTACATTTTCCTGTGGTTTTCCATGCTGAGGAAGCAGAGGGACTGCAACCCCCCCCCCTTAGAGGGCCTGATGTTGTTATTTTTCCTATGGCAACCCCACATCTGGCTTTGGATGGATTAAAATCTCCCGGAATAGGAAGGAGAAAGATTGGAAAGCAGATGAAGTCACTAACAAGCAGTTTCCCCCCTAAACTGCAGAGGGTGATCCATTCCCAGCCCCACCAGGCCCGATGTGAAGCCACTCCTGCCCTGTCCCAGTTTATTGTTGGTGCATTAAAGCTTTTTTAGCTTATTGGAGTTTATTTTAGCTCCTTTCAGTTTATTTGAAAACTCCAGGCTGGAACCCAAAGCAGTTTAATCTACTGACAGCTGTGAATCAACACCCTGGAAGGCTGAGCTCCCACCACCTGCTTCCACCTCTGCTTCCAGAACATTCCCACAGCCCCAGCCCTGAGTTCTCTGGGATGGGTGGAGGGCTCTGATTTAAGGTTTTATTATAATTCAATATGAATATTGAGGAGATCTGCACTGATGGTGTGGAGAGAAGCTGCAGCCACAGGGGCAGGACCAAGGCAAGGCAACGTCCCACAAGGTGCCACCCCAAACACACCCCTGGCCCTTTGACATTCACTGTTTAATTCCTTGTTTATTTCCTTGTTTTATTTCTGCATAAAATAATTCCTAATGTGCAAATTCCGAGTCCCTTCCATCCTCAGGGAGCTGCTCGTGTGCTTTGCTCACAGGTATGAGCTCACACCTGGGTTTGGGCCCCTCACGGGCTTTAATTGGCTAAAAACCCTCAGTAGTTTGTTGTTGGCAATAATAATGAAAGTTCTTCCCCCTCTCCTGCCAGCACATGGCAATGTGGGAGGCTCTGAGTGCGTGTTCCAGTCACCTTCATTCCATCTGTCAGGAAAAGGCAGGAGCAGCATTTCATGCCTGGAAAAAGGTGCTACTGACACCCCCAAACACCTGCAAAGCAGAGGAGGTGACACATCTGTCTGCACCCATTTGGATTGTTGGGAATGAGCGCCAAGCAGGTGAATCTCCTTTGAATAAATGAGCTGCATCCTGGAGGGGTTTAAGACGTGGCACTTAGGGACGTGCTGGGTCTTCCAGGTCTGTTCCAAACTGAACAATTCCACCATCCTGAAGTGTCCCAGGGGGTTGGAGTGAGATGGTCTTGGAGGTCCCTCCCAGCCCAAACCCTCCTGGGAGTCACCGTGGCCAGGGCAGCCCCTGGCAGAGGAGATGCCACATCTGTAGAGCAGAGGAGATGCCACATCTCTCTGCATCCATTTGGATTTTTGGGAATGAGCACCAAGCAGGTAAATCTCCTTTGCATAAAGGAGCTGCATCCTGGAGGGGTTTAAGATGTGGCACTTGGGGACGTGCTGGGTCTTACAAGTCTGTTCCAACCTGAACAATTCCACCATCCCAAAGTGTCCCAGGGGATTGGAATGAGATGGTCTTGGAGGTCCCTTCCAGTCCAAACCCTCCTGGGAGTCCTGGTGGCCGGGGCAGCCCCTGGCAGAGGAGGGAGCATTCCAGGCATATGGATCCCATTTGGAAGCAGCAGGGAGAGGACCCAGGTCAGGCTGGATGTGCCGAGGTGTCTGTCTGTCCATCTGTTTTCACACGGCTGGCCAGGGATGGACCCCTCCAGCCCCCAGGGCTCGTAAATCGCCGCTTTTCCCATCCGTCATAAAGGCAGGAATTAAATGCAGGGCTGTCAGGCCCGGCCTCCTCCCGCCCGGCGCGCACAAAGCCCCATCTCATGGCCGTAATTTATGGCCTCCCGGGGAGAGCTGGGTGATTAGGGCTTGGCCCACCAACACGCAGAAAAACAGTAGGAACTCCAATAACTCCAAATGGAAATCTTGGGTCAAATTTATCAAACAAATCCGAGAGAAATCTATTTCTGTTTGGAGAAGAAGGAGATATGTTTAGGAGACGAGTCCAGCTCTGGAACATTTGGCTACTCGGTATTTGTGAGTTTTGGAATTTCTAGCTTAAATAGTATCACCAGAGGACATGTGATGTATTAGACATGAGCAGAGTTTTTAGCCAAATAAAATATACAACTGCAAGCAAAGAGGTTTTTCAATGTTAACAACAACATATTTGTGCAAATGATGTAACCGAAAATTTTCTAGGATGGGATTAAAAAAGCAGAGGGGGTTTTAGTGCTGGAAAAACACATGAGGGGGAATAAAAAAAAGATAAAATATGTTAGAAGTGGCTGACAACAAAACTGCAGCTGGGAGGGGAGGAGAAGGTGATGGGGGCTGTTATTTCATTTACAGAGATTAATATTTGTTATTTGGACAGACTTCTTTTGAGCCAAATCCTTTCTTTTCCCTGAATGAGACCATTAATCCAACTCTTGCAGCAGCACCTCATTTCTTCCCAAAAATGTTGTTTGCTCTTAGGGGTGTTCTGGAAACCAAGCACAGGCAGGTGAGGGCGTGGTGTGAAAGGGCTGTTGGGCTGGTCCTGGCGGGCTGGATCCCCCTTTCCCCTGGGAGGGGCAGGGAAGGGATGCTCCTGGATGGTGGGATGGCTGCTGTGCTGCAGCTGTGCCAGACAGGGGGTGATTTATGTGTGTTTGAGCAGTGAAGTTTGTGCTGGAAGGGGGAGATCTGACGGTTCCCACCATGGCAGAATGAGTTATGGGGATACTGGAGCAGGGAGAGGGAGCCCGGGGCAGGGCCTGGCAGGGAATGCTGCAGCACCTGAGTTGCACCAGGACACTCTGGGGCTGGCCCCAAGGAATTCTTTAGCCCATGGTACTGCCTGCCAGGGGGTGCAGGACCCATGGGGTGTTTGGAACTAAGGGGGCTTAAAGGTCCCTTTCAACCCAAACCAGTCTGTGATTTTCTCAATCTGTTCAAACCCAGGGCTTTCTCCTTGAGGTCGATGTGCTTTGGGCAGGTTCTGCTGCTTCCATGAATCCTAGTGGGAGATTCCCTGGAACAATCCCTCGGAACAGGAGGCAGGACTCATCACAGAGTCATGGAATGGTCTGGGTTGGAAGGGACCTTCAAGATCATCCAGTTCCATGGGCAGGGCCACCTTCCACTATCCCAGGTTGCTCCAAGCCCTGTCCAGCCTGGCCTTGGACACTTCCAGCTTCTCTGGTCTCTCTGTGCCAGGGTCTCTCCATCCTCAAGGGCTGGCACATCCCCTGTGTTAACCCCACACTCCCACCTGCATCCAGGTGGCCCTGTGGGATGCATCCAGCTGTTCTCCTGCTGTGATTTTTCCCAGTATCCTCTACAACCCCTGGCCCTGCAGGAATTTCTGGAGCAGCCTTCCCCTCCCAAAGATGTTCCCACATGTTCCAGTGCCTGTGCCCTGCCTGGGAAGGTCCCAGAGCCTGGCAGGGATGGAGCTCCCTTTTCCTCACTCCCCAGAGAAGCCAAGGCTGCAGTAAAAGTCACAGCAGCCCATTTTACGAGGTGTGAAGCCATAAAGCAGCTCCTGCAGCTCCCACCCCTCCCTGCCCCTGCAGAAGCCAAGGAAGGGCAATTAGGACACAGTTTTCCTCCCAGTCCTCACGTGTTATTTTAAGGTGCTGCAATAGATGCAGATGCTGCTTCCCAGCACAGAAACCTTAAATATGATCCCATTCCACCCCCTGCCAAACTTCCACCATCCCAGGTTGCCCCAAGCCCTGTCCATCCTGGCCTTGAACACTTCCAGGGACAGGGCAAGGCTTGGGTGGGAAAACCACCCCAGAAGAGCTTTGTGCCAACATTTCTTTTCCTGCACATTCCCACCTTGCTCTTCCCCTCCCTCAGGGGAGGAAAACACCTGTGGGGTTGTTTTTTATCCTGGTGGTGAGAAGCTTTAACCAACAGGAGCAGTGAAATACAGTCCTGTACACTTCAGGTTTCCTGGGAAGGAGTGTTTGCCTCGGGAATGCTCCCAGCACCAGGGCAAGGGGGTATTAAGGCTGTGGAGAGGGGCAGTTGCAGCAGACAAATGCAATTAGTTTATGTGGCAAAAGGAATTACTGGCAGCAGTGGGGAGAGGAAGGGACTGATGGAGCTCCTGATGGAATGTGGGGGGTAATGAGATAGGTATTAATCCCATTTCCTCCCCAAAATGCCATTTGGTGTTAGGGATGTGCTGAGAACCAAGCCCAGATAAGTGAGGGTGTGGTGTGGAGGTTCTTTCTGACTGTCCAGGGCTGTTCCTGTGGTGTTGGATCCCCCTTTCCCCTGGGATGCTCCTGGTTGGTGTGATTGCCACTGTACTGTAACCATCTCATTATTGCTCATTGTATTGATGTGCCAGCTGCCTGTGCTGTATCATTGGGTATCCAGAGGGAAAGGATGACAAGGAGCAAACACAGCTCAGGTGGCTCCAGTTCCTGCTCTGTCCTCGCACAGAATCTGCTGGGTTTTCAATTTTTTTCCAACTCAAGTTCAGGCTGGTGGGAATTATATAACACAAAGTTTTGGCACCTTGCAAAATGCAGAGTATTCCCATTTTCCATGGAGGGGTTTGGTGTGAATCCTTTATTCTTCGCAACAGCCTGTGAGAGGCAACCAAAAAGTCCTTTTTAAATAGGTGCAGATTGGTTTGTGACCTTTACATTAATCCGTGGAGGATTTGGTGAAGGAAATAAATAAGGACAAAGGGATTCTTGGAATGGTGAACCCTTTTTCCAACAGATCTCAGGGCAACTTTCCTTTCATGTTTGAGGTGGTTTTGTTGGGTATTTCAGTATTACTTGTGCTACTGCAGCATTTGCTAGTTGTCTATAGGCTAATGAAATCTCTGGTGGGAATGGTTTCCTGAGCCTGGTGGGAATGGTTTCCTGAGCCTGGCTCCCACTGGATTTTCAGATCCTCAGCTGGGAGAAAGGAGAAGCTTGGCATGTTTTCTATACATTCAAAAGCAGAAATGAAAAGGTCTCTCTTCTTCCAGGCAAGAAGCGACAGGACAAGATAAAACAGCTTCAGCCTGTGCCAGGGGAGACTCAGGTGGGACATCAGGAGGAATTTCTTCATGGAAGTGGCTGTCAGGCATTAGAATGGGCTGGGAAGGGAAGGAATCGCCATCCCTGGGGGTGGAATCGCCATCCCTGGGAGTGGACGTGGCACTCAGCGCTCTGGTCTGGTTGACAAGTTGGGGATCGGTCACAGGTTGGACGCGACGATCTTGGAGGTCTTTTCCAACCTCAGCGATTCCACCACTCTGGAATCTGCCTTGCCAAGGGATTCCAAGTGTGCCTGTGCCCCCTGGCCCTCCCCTGCCCACACAGACAGCGAAGGTGCTTCAGAGCATTGAAGATGCTTTAATTCTGAATCCAGGAGAGATAAAACCAAGGGAAAAAGGCTCCAGGAGTTCATTCCAGCAGCCCTTTTCAAAAATAACTCTTTCTATTTACCTTCCTGACATCCAACCACAGCAGAAAACACTTGTAGCTCCCTGTAAGACACGGGCCCTGTTCAGCTCCAGCCAGGCAGCTCGGGGGGACAAACGAGCTCCAGCTTTTCCCTGCAGTTCATTCTTCATGTTGCCTCGCTTGGCTTGTTTATGTTAACTCAGCCTCCATCAAAATGATGTCTTAATTAAATCTGAAAAATGGACATTTGACTTTATTTTAAGTGATGATTTCACTCGGCCACGGGTATAAATTTAAGTTATACAGAACAGACACGCACTCTGCACAGCTCATTCCTGGGTGATATATGGTATTTAAACCAGAGCAGTTTCTTCTCTCCATATTTTTCAACTATTTGTTTAAAAAAAAAATAGGGAAAAAAAGCCAAGAAAACCCAAGCCAAGCCCTGTGCTTTGGGCTCACATTGAAATAAAATCTGTGCATGATTTTTAGCCCTGGATCTGCACAAGGGGGCTGTGAGGGAGAGAAAGAAGCAGAGGGTAAATTCTGGGAGTAATGGTGCGTTTCCAAGCAGTGTCTGCTGGGGAACCTGGAGTTATCCCGTGTGTGGAGCATCCACAGGGATGTGTCAGGTCTTGTCAGGCCTGGGGAGCCCCCAAATGCTGGATTTGGGGTGTCCATCTGGCTGTTGGTGGCTGTTGCAGCCCCAGCATCAGCTCAGTCCTATTGGCATTTGGTGAAGGTGATTTCCCCATTCCCAAACACCCCTCCTGGAGCCCTGGGGTTTGTTTAAGGCTCAGGCTCTCCCTGCACAGAATGTGGGCATTTCTGAGGAAGGAAGTGCCCCAGGTGCCCAGTGCCTGCCCCCTGTGGGCACTCTGGGTCTGCCATTGCCAGCTGTGCCTGCCGTGCCTCTGGAGCGCTCCCTCCTCCCCCAGACACAGAACGGAGGCCTTGAAAATGTGGAAAATTAAGAAAATGCAGAACACATCATTAAATCATCGACTCAGGAAGCTGTGGCAGCCTTTCCTTCCACTCACAGAAGGTCCACTATAGCCCAGCTCTCTATGTTAATGATTTCCAGTTCGGATGCCCCCGATGTGCAATGGAACCTCCGTGGAATAAAGGGAAAATTGGGTGGTAAAAAGAAGAATGCTGCAGCTAATGCACAACAGTTGCCCATTTATATCCCACATTGCCCTGAGCCAAACTCTTCCTTTGCTTTTGGAGGAAAAGCAGTTCCTTCCCTCCCTGGGCACACTGTGTTTCCCACAACAGGTTTGCCCCAGTGAGTGAAGCTCCTGCAGCTTTGCAGGGGGCTGGGGCAGCAAAGGGGGAGCTGACCTGGGGGATTTTTGGCAGAGCACAAAGGGGCTGGATTAAAACTCCAGCCTGGGGGTTGATGGGGTTTTCCCCCTTCCAGGCATCCATCACAACCTGCAGCATCCCTAAACCACCCCCAACCTCTCCTCGGTCTCACCCCTGTTTCCAGTGTATTTGATTTCCTTCTGGAATGGTTTGCTCTCACTAAAGATTTCCCTTAAGAGCATAAAAAGCTGGGGGGGTTCCTATTTTAAGGCAAAACAGGGTATTATTCCAATAACTATGTATTCATTTATTTATGCATAAATATTCCCTTTTTCCAAACAATTAAGCTGAAAAATATTTGGGTTTTATTCACTGGGAATTACCAGAGGTACAAGAATTGTGTGTGACAAGGGGTGGGTGTCACATCCCCCTGTGCCAGTAGCTGAGGGAAGGCTAAGGAAAAGAATAGTCATTGGAAGACCCAATAATAAATACCCTTTTTTTAAAGTTTCAACATTCAGGTGTATTTAATACAGGCAATAAAAATCAAGTTGTGCCCAGTGTGTGGTTTATCCCGTTTTCCTCACTTTTCACTGCCAACTGGTGTTGATTTGGGGGAAATGGGATTTGGGGGATATAAAATTTGGGGAGGGGGAAGATTTAGCCCCGCTGGGTTTGGAATTGGGCCTGGGGGTCCCCGGAGCATCCATCCCGAATCCACGTGGGGAAGATGCTCCTGGGTTTTCCGGGTTTTTCCCTGCCCCGTGTGCCAAGCGCTGCCCTGCGCTGCCACCCTCCGACCGGCACCGACGGGACGCTCCCGCCCCGGGGGTTCGGCCCGCTCTTCATTCCCTGGAATCTCCGTCATGGCACATTGGCCTTTGTTTCTCATTCCAGGCGGCTTGGCCAGGGCCAGGCACGCTCTGCTGGAAAAACGAGGAGAGGAGGAGGGGGGGGAAGCCCAGCGAGTCGGCAGCTGGGCTTGGGCTGGTGTAAGTCAGAATAAACTGATTTCTGTCTGCTGAAGGACCAGCCCTGAGCTCCTGGCACTCGCGTGGTGGCTCTGGGGTTTTTCCTGGCGTTGGAATTCTCAGGTGCCAGACTCCAGAGGGTGACTGGGCTGTGCTTGCCCTGATTTAATGTCCCTCCTGGCTCCCCTCACAGGGGGTCAGTGCATTTCTTCAGGTCCTGGGGGTGTGGATGTGTCCCACTGCTCTGCCAGAGTCACAGCAAGCTCACTGGTGCCTGCAATGTGTCCCCACCAGGCCCTTGGCTCTCCTCCTCCTCCCCATTTTTGCTCACACGCAAAATCCAGTGGGAAGCCAAAACGATCCGAGACTCCAGAAATGCTCTTGGTGAGCAAAGTGCTCCTTAACTCCATAAAGGAAGGGGAAAAGCTGGATTTGGGGATGAGAGGTCACTAACTAGGAGGGAGGAGTGTGGTTGCCTCCTTGATTCAGGGGTTTTGGTTTGTTTAGAGCATTTTTGGAGAGTTTCTGCTCAAACCCACTCCAGAACTCCAAGTTCTGCCTCACTCTTTGAAACTTGTTGTTCTCTGTTTTCAGGTCAACTGAATTCTTTCTCGTTGAGTCCTTAACCTTCCTCCAAGGGCCAGATGGAATGAAGACTCTCTCTCCTGCCTGGTGGAAAATTACACAAACCCCAGAAAATTGATTTCCCGGGGCTTGTGGGGGTTTGTGGCAAAGGCAGAGAGTTGTGCTCAGCCCTCAGCAGCTGGAGGTGGGTCCTGGCCCTGGGGATTTAACAACAGTTGCCTGGCAGTGTCTCTGCTCTGGTGTAAGGCCGTGATTCCCACTGGGAGCAGGCGGGTTCCCACCAGCTGAAATTCGGCCCTTGGAGGTTTATGGAAAATTTATGATGGAAATGCCACTGCTGGGAGCACGGAGAGGACCCCTGGGATGGGCAGTAGTGGCCATGCTGAGTCCCTCGGGGGCACTGTGGCCACCTGATGGTCACAACTGGAATTCTGTGTTATTTTACACCAGAAAAGTCTAGAATAGCCTAAAGCTTGGGATCATAAATCCCTGGAATGGTCTGGGTTGGAAGGGATTTTAAAGCTCATCTTAAAGCCACGGGCAGGGACACCTTCCATGATCCCAGGCTGCTCCAAGCCCCATCCAAGCTGGTCTTGAACACTTCCAGGGATAGAATCATAGAATCATAAAATGGATTGGGTTGGAGATCAGCAAGTCCAACCCTTTATCCAACCCCACTGTGATCACCAGCCCAGGGCACTCTGTGCCCTGGGCTGGTGATCACAGTAGGGTTGGATCAAGATGTGGTGGATTCTCACTCAGTGCCACATCCACAGAATCACAGAATGGATTGGGTTGGAAAAACCCTCTGAGATCATCAAGTCCAACCCTTGGGCCAACTCCAGTCCCTTTACCAGATCATGGCACTCAGTGCCACGGCCAAGCTCAGCTGAAAAACCTCCAGGGATGGGGAATCCACCCCCTCTCTGGGCAGCCCATTCCAGTGCCTGGATGGGGCAGCCACAGCCTCTCTGGGCAACCTCACCATAAAAAAATACTCCCTCATGTCTAATTTAATGATAATTAATTAAGATTTAATTCTAGCCATGCAAACACGCAGCCCTCACCCTCTTTCCTGCTCTGTGCAGTTGTGCTCCAGCATTTTTAACCCCGAGCAGGACAGGAGCTCACCAAGCAGAGGATCTGCCTTGGATCCGGAGCCACCACACGGTCCTGCTCTGACAAGTTCAGATCAAAGGCTCCATTTCCCCCCCGGATATTCGGCAGGTACCGGAGGTGGGAGGAGATGGGTTTACAAGGGGAAGAACAAACTCCAGCCAAGAGATTAATGCAGCACTCAGATCCAATGAAGGCTCAGGGCGGGATGGGACGTGCCACTGGAGCGGAGAAATCCTCCCAGCTGCGGGAGGAACGACACGAGGAAACAACTGGGACATGAAAGACTTCCCAGAGCCGACGAGATTTGGGCCAAAATAAGTTTAAGATGAGATGTTCCTTTGAGCTGCTCCTCGGGGGTTTTTATCTGGTACTAAATATTTTGTCCTTGGGTCCTTCTGGCTCTGTTCCCCATTATTGGCTCCTCCCTGTGTTTTCAGTTAAGGGGATTTGCCTCTGACCAGCTGCCTACGACGGTGTCTCTTGACCTCAGCACACTCCGAGGAGTCTTTCAGCTACAAAAAATGGGATTTTAAAGAACAAACCCAATCTGGTTTCACGGGGACACGAGCTGCGTGGTGTTTGATTCGTGTTGCCTCCTCTCCCTCTCTGTCCTTTCAATGTTTCCCTTTTTGGCCTTAAAAATGCAGAGGAAATAAAACTAAACCCATAAAATTTCGTTTTCAAAGCCAAAGTTTTGCAGCAACCATGCTGGCATGTCGAGCCTGTTTGCTTTTCAAGTCACTGATATTATTTTATCTTTACATTTTTTAGATTAATTAAAAACCGGCTTAGAGTAACCTGGTCTAGTGAAAGGTGTCCCTGCCCATGGTTGAACTTTAAGGTCCCTCCAAGCCCAAACCACTCTGTGATTAAAAAATAAATCTAATCAGTTTATGGCTTGAATTTTGCAGCATCACTCGGAGCCATTCCTGATTTCCTCCCGGTTTTAAAGCAGGAATAAGTCTCTGTATCCTGGCTGGGACAGTGTCGCAAACGCGGCGTGGGGCAGCGCAGCAGGTCCCTTTTCTCCGTGCCCTGAGGAGCAGAGCCCGCCCGATCCCTTCCCTGGGCTCCGTCCCGCTGTGCTCAATCCATCCAGCCCTCGGCAGGAGGAGCTGCTGCGATACCGGCCGGGCTGTGCCTGAATTCCTCAATCAGGTCCGAGGCAAGCAAAGCCTCCTGTTTGCCTCAGAGGGGATTTGCAGGAGCTCCCACAAGCAGGGAAGCTGCTCCCACTGATGCCAAGGCTGGGGCAGGTCCGGGGGCTGGTGAGGGGCAAACAGCCATGCCCATGAGGTACCTCCTGCCCTGGCATCCCCTCCTGAAAAGCAGGATGCTGCTGCTCTCCTGGGTCTGTGTGGAGACAGGGGGTGTCTGGAGAAGGAAGGGGCATCTCAGTGCTGTGAGGTGGGGGCAGGAAACTCAACCCCAGCTTTTCCCACAAGGACTCTCAGTGCATGAGGCACCTCCCAGGGCAGAGGCTGCACCTGTGACCTCCTTTTTTGCTAAGAATGAATCTGAAGTCACCAGGGACAGAGTAAAAGTCCACTCTGGACTTTTCCAGACTTGGGAGCAGGATGAAAAGGCATCGGCTGGCTTGGCTAGAGGGAAACTGCTCCCTAATCCAGCCTGGGCAAGACTCCTGGAGCAGAGGTGAGGAAAGTAGAGACAAAGGCATCTGGGATGGGGGTTTGAGCAACCTGATCTAGTGGAAAGTGTCCCTGCCCATGGCAGGGGGATTGGAACTGGGTGGTGTTTGAGGTCCCTTCCAGCCCAAAGTAATTCTGGTATTCTGTGCCATAAGACAGATGCTTCTGTAAAGGTGATGCAATCCCTGCCTTGTGTCCCAGAATTTGGGCATCTCAGGGGGGTGCAGGATGGTTTCTGAGCAGGGTGAAGAGCTCTGGGACAATCACAGCTCCTGAAACGTTTCACACAGCAGCTCAGAGGTTTGTGGGTGCCAGGGCACACGAGGGGAGCCACTGCTGGAGCTTTTACCTCCCTCCTTTTTGTGCCCACAGTCCTGCTGTCCTTGCAACTCTGCTGCCTCTCCAGGCCACTAAGGCTCCTTCTGTGGAGTTAAAGAGGAGCTGGACAGACCTGCTCTGGTCCAACAGCAAGGCAGTGAGGTGACACCTGGTGGAAAGCTGCCACCAGGAGCGCAGTTGTGGGATGCTGGTGCCAAAGGAGGGAGGTTTTCCCTGGCTGCCAGGAGCACAGCTTTCCTCCTGGATGAATATATTCTCCCAAAGGCTGCTCCAAAGGGAGAGCACATGCCAAGGGATGGGGGGAGCTGCTGTTGTTCAGAGGAAAGGTGAAATCAGGGAATTTTCCTTAATATCCAAACTGAATCTCCCCTCTTCAGGGTGCTTCAGGCAACTTGAGGCCGTTCCCTCTCCTCTTGTCCCTGTTCCTGGGGCTGAGCCTGACCCCCTGGCTCTCCCCTCCTGGCAGGGATTGCAGAGCCAGAAGGTCCCCCCTGAGCCTCCTTTTCTGCAGGCTGAGCCCCCCCAGCTCCCTCAGCTCCTTCCCCAGCTCTGTTCCCTGCCCTGGAAATGCTCCAGCCCCTTCCCCAGCTCTGTTCCCTGCCCTGGAAATGCTTCAGCCCCTTCCCCAGATCCGTTTCCTGCCCTGGAAATGCCCCAGCCCCTTCCCCAGCTCTGTTCCCTGCCCTGGAAATGCCCCAGCCCCTTCCCCAGCTCCATTCCCTGCCCTGGGAATGCCCCAGCCCCTTCCCCAGCTCCATTCCCTGCCCTGGAAATGCCCCAGCCCCTTCCCCAGCTCCATTCCCTGCCCTGGAAATGCCCCAGCCCCTCAGTGCCATTTGCTCAGTGAGTGCAAATGAGAGGGGATTTGATACCCTCCTCTGCCCATCCACACATCTTGTGATGAACCTCGATCTTCCTACACCTCCACCTGGTTAATCTGGGCCTGAGCACAAGAGTACAGAATGTTCCAGGGGCAGAAATGAGCAAATGAGCAGCTCCACTGGGTGTTTGTGTTCTGAGTCAGGACCATCACAGGGCTGGGCTCTGCAGAGCTTCAGCCTTGCCTTGCCTTGCTTTGGGGACTCTGGAGGTTTGGCAAACACCAGTGTCCTTCAGAAGGGGCAGAGGGAAGGCCAGTTGTTGGCCCTGGAGCTGTAGGAGATAAGGAACTTCCCTTTTCACAGCAACAGTTTTTGGAGTAGCAACCCCATCTCTGGGTCAGCTTTGTGTTATTTCCCTTGGTGTCAGTGCAGTAGGTGGAGTTCAGATGGAGAGAAAGAACCAAGGGAAGGCTAAGAGAGAAATTAATCAGTTTTTTCACTGAAATTCTCCAAGAATAAGTCCTGGAGCTACAGGACTCAACATCAAAGTGTTACAACTCCTTGGTGGTGAGTCCATTCAGCCTGTGGTCGATCCTCATTAAAAAGTTGAGCTACTCACACAAAATTATTATTTCTCCCCTGCAAAATATTTGTGTGTTTTGACATTTTTTATTAAATAAAATCCTGGCTCTGGACTATTTGGAGCCACAGGGAAATTCCACCCCAGCACTTACTGGTGCTCTTCTGGACTGACCTGCCCTGGGTCGAGCCCATTTGGGTTCTGGAGGTCTGAGCTGCTGTCCTGGCCCCTGGCAGTGCCCAGCCAGGAGGGCTCACCCCCAGCCTGAGGGTCTGGATGTGAAACACAGTCCTGGTTTGAACAGTTTGGATCAGCCCCCAAACCCAGCACTTTTAATGTTTGCATTTGCCTTCCTCATCCAAGATGAATTGATAGAGTTCCCTGCTCAGGGCAGGAATGAGGATGGAAGGGAGAGCTCAGCTCAGCCTCCCCCCCAGTGCTGAAATCGGGGTGAGGAATTCCTCCTTTTATTTCCCCAACCTTTCTTCTCCTGCTCTGCCCTTCCTGGGAGCTGTTTGCAGGAGTGTTTTGGTGTCCTCGTGGTTTTGCCAAGCTTCTCCTCACCCTCTCAGCTCCGTGGGGAAGAGGAACATTGAACTCAGTTCTGTGTCATTCCCATGTTGATCTTGCACACTGGAATTTTATTGGAATGAATTTTACTCAGGAAAATGCAGCTTGAAATGGAGAGGGGAAAACTCTGGGTAGGCAAAGTGAAGTTTGAATGTGAACACACCATCAGGAGGGACGGCAGAGACCAACAGCAAACCTGCTCTCCAGGGCTATCCCAAATTTCTGCCCTAAACTCCTTTTTCTGGCCTAAAAGTCTCCAAACTTTCCTGTTCTGGAGCCTTGGCAGTGACACAGATGTTCATATTTATCCTTTGCTGCCCTCTTTTGCTTTCCAATAACCTGATATTTCAGGTTTTATATGACATGGTTCCTGAAGCAAACTGCTCTGTCTGCATAATGAGCAGAATTAATTATTTAACTAATCTGGGGAGGCTTTGGAAGGTGTTCCTGGTCCAATCATTCTTTGCAAGTCATGAAGAACAATGACATGGTGGGGGATTTTTGGGGCACCTCTCCCTTCGTGTCTCCCTTCTGCCAAGACCCCTGAAAAACTGTAGGAATATTAAAATCGTTGTGATTTGGGCCTCCATCCTGTAGGAAATTTGGTTTAATGATTAAAGAAACTCATTAAGGGGAATGAGAAGGGCCTTTGGATCTGTTGCCCCCCCAGTGGGGCTGGAGCTGGATGAAGACATTTGGTACCTGTTGGGGTAATTTACTGTCGCTGTGTTTGGTTTGGGTTCAGGCTGAGGTGACCCATGAAAGGCTGTGGCTCTCTTGGGCCAGTGCAATAATAAAGTACAGCCCTTCCTAAAGCTCTTTTCTTTCTATCATCCAGTCATTTCTCACCATGCAGCATCATGGTAGAGAAGGCAACTCGTTCTCCTGTGTGTTATATCACATTTCTCTTCCTTTCTTATTTTATTTTTCCTCCTTTTTCCCATTTACAAGAAGAGATGCTTCTTCCTCAGGTTTCCCTGCTTTTTATTTTTATTTTTCATTCTTCCTCCTCACTTTTATTTGCATTTCCTGTCCTCCTGGCTCTGCTTTTTCTTTGCAATATTCAAGGTTTGTGCTGGACTTGTAGCTCTGTGGAAATTCACCTGTGCCAAGGATTCAACATTGTGGATACAGGAGGATTGATCTGAGGTTATGGATGAGAAGGTGGGGATGGTTTTCCAATAGATAAATTGCAAAGTTGTACAGCACTTTTCCCCAGACAAACCCAGGATGGATCCAGGACTGCCCTGCAGAGCCCAGAAAGCAAAGAGGGACGTTTCTATTCCTGGACAGAACACAGGAGGTTTTATCCATTGGTGCTCCAGGGAGAGGGATTTTATGGTGTGAAACACTAAGCAGGGCTCAACTAATGCTTTTAACCACTTCCCTGTATTTATTGGAAGTATTTCCATATAATTCCAACCTCAGTTGCACCTCAGGGGCAGGAAGTGTCTTTATTTGGCCTTTGCAACTTCTCTCCTTCATGGGGCAGGCTGGACATTTTAGGGGGTTTTCTTTGGTGGGTTTGGGGTAATTTTTGTGAAACTACCCCAATCCTCTGTCCCCTCCTGAGCAGACATGGGATGAGCTGCTGTGCTGCTAAAATAGAGAGAAACCAACGTCTGCTCTGCACACACTGAAATGTGTGTTTTTATCCATATTTTATCCCAACGTCGCGGCAACAAAGAGCGGAACAAGAGCGGAGGTGCTCGACAGCAGCCCCTGCAACAGGAGCTGCCTGGAACGTCTCTCCAAGTGTTCTCCTGGGCTCCATATGTGGAGCCTGCTAAAGCTGTTAACGTCCCCAATTAGCTTTTAATTTATCTTAGTTTCCTCAGCATTGCCATTAAAAGTCACACCATAGAGCCATTAAACCCTCACGCTGCAGTCGCAGAGTTTTGTCAGGTGCTGGCCAGCAAATCCAACCAGAAATTGGACTTTATTCCAGCCTTTTTTTGTCTTTTTTTTTTCAGGAGAATTTAGCCTGGACATCTGTTTGACGTCTAACGTGAGGATATTTAAAAGCCTTTTAAGAAAAACAAATAAAGGCTTCCACATTCCCAAGGCCAGAAAGCATTTAATCGACTCGGAGAGTCCTTTCAAGAATTCCCCTTTTTGGCAGGAGATATATGTCATTAAAGAAACAACCAATGAGATTTATTACGGCTAATTTATGGCCACGGCAGCTCAGACATGTTTTTGGGGTAGCAGAGCTCACCACGGGCAGTGTTTTCCTTCCTGCACATTCTTATTGTTGTAGTTTATTCCAGCAGCACGTCTTGTGAGATCATTTATTGCTCGGCGCGATGGTCCGACCCAGCCATTTATTACCGGGAGACATCAACACGTTGAGTGAGATCACTCCCTTTCCTCGGGGTCAGCGTGGTGGAGGTGATGAAATCATGTATTTATCTACAACTTATTAGATGCCTTTGATTGACTGGGGATCAATTTTTGTTTAACCAAGCGGGCTGATGAGCGAGTTGGTGGCTGTAGGGCCGCGATGTTGCAAAACAGCCGTTAAAATAATTGCCGTAAGACGGGAGCGCGGCGCGGCCCCGGGACACATGTTTGCAGCCAGGAGAGGACAGTTCTAGCAACTAAAAATACACACCAGATGGAAAACTCATCCAGCTCCGAGGGGGGAGAGAAGCTCAACCTGCTGCAGGGTTTTTAGAAGTCGGGAAGGGTACAGTAAATGTTTGGGATAACCCAAGTCACCAGTAGGTCTTTCCTGCCATGGGTGAACTCCTGACCTTATTTCCTTGGAGGGCTGTTAGGATGAAGTCAGAGGGCAGCAGAGTTATTTGCCAGCACCGTTTGCACTTGTGTGGTCTAGAAAGTTAACAGATTTTTTCCCCCTTTTTTCCATGGGATGGACACGGTGATGAGGCGAAAGAAGAGATGGCTTAATTAACCTCCCCAAGTTAATCAGGGAATGGAGGCTGGCTGAGTGACACAACTTTTGGGAATGGTGCTTCCCAAACGGTGTTTCCATCCCACCGAGGAGAACCAGCTCACTTTGCTGAGGGCTGTGGGAAGCGTTACCTGAGATTTTGGGCATCTCTGGTGGTGTGAAGGTGAATAGTGACAAAGAGAGAGATTTGCTGCTCTGCTGCTTCCAATCTCTGTGCAGGAGAGAGTTAATTCCCTTTGTGCTCCCCCTCAACTTGCAGATTAGCCAGGAGGGTGGTTTGTGGGATGCTGAGCATCGATGACGGATGGGATTCCCACTTCTGGAATCAGACTGGAGCTGGTGATACTTTTAACAACTTGGCACTGAAGTGACAGTTTATTTGGTAGCTGAACAATGAGTCAAAATACAGAAAAATGAGTCAATACACCAAAATACATCTCATGATGTCAGGAGAGGGTCAGGTCCATGGGCTGGAGCCATGGGAATATGACCTTCCCAGGGCTGGAATGACTGTGCAGGCAATGCCAGGCATCCAGCACCGGGAGGATGTTCCCCTCCAAGCAGTTCCCATGGAAAGCAGTGGCAGCAGCATCCCGGGATGGAGCTGAAGGGTGAGTAACAGGCAGCATTTCCTCTGAGCAAACCCCAGCCACGTGTTCCCTCCCAAGCTACAACTGCAGCCCCGGGATGAGGCGAAACCCCAACTGCTTTCAGCTGTGCTGGTGTGATGAAATGTCTCAGACATGGGGGCCCAGGGCTAATCCATGCACAGGCGATGCCTGGAAATGGGGAGAAGGAGTTTGGGAATGAGCTGTGTGTGGAAAAGGATTCCCAGGATCTGAGGCACATGGGGAACTCTGGATTTAGGATGGGGAGAAACATTGCTGCTAAGTCCAGCAATCTGGGCTTTCAGTAGCAAATTTGAGTATTTAAGTCATAAAATCCAAGAATTATCTGGGTTGGAAGGCACCATCTCATTCCAAACTTCCCTGCCATGGGCAGGGACACTTTCCACTATCCCAGGTTGCTCCAAGCCCTGTCCAACCTGGGCTTGGACACTATCAGGGATGGGGCAGTCATGGCTTCTCTGGGCAACCTGTTCCAAAACAAAAACCAGAAATAACCCCCCAAACCTAAATCCCTAAAATATTAAGCCCCCTTGAAAGGGATTAAACCAAAACCTCTTGCTCCTCTCCTAATGTTTCATCCCTGGATCACTTCCCTTTGGAGTGGCAGCTCGCTGGGACACACGAGAGGTCCAAAGGCATCCTGGTGAGCTGCCTCTGGATGTCACCCAAACACCACAGTCCCAGTCCTGGCACTGTGTGTTGCACCTTCTTCCCACACACGTTTTGCTGGCAGCCTGGGGAAAATCCTGGTGATCCACTGGATAAAAGACATGGCTTTTCCAAGGATCTGCAGGATTAGAAGGCATCCCTCCATCTGTAGCAAGTGGCATTTGAGTGATTTGGTGCCGCAGCTTGAGTGGGAGTGGAGGGACACACAGGAGTGACGTCCTGCGGAGTGAAGGCTTCAGGAGGAGTGGGAAAGCTGAGCAATAAATGGGATATTTTTCTGCTGTGTTTTTCCAGCCTCCAGTTAATATCCTGGCTCATGTGAACTCTCCCAGCTGCATTAGACAGAAGGTCCTACTGGAATGCTCTAATGGTCCCTTCTGGCCCTGAAGATCATTGGAATCGCCTGGGTTGGGGTGGGTGGTTACAAATGTGTCTGCCTGAGTGCAGAGCTCTCCTCGTGGCTTTGTAAAGCCCAGACTTCTGTGGCTGGAAGGTCTCAGCCATGCTTTGATGAATCTAATTTCTCATCCAGACGATGCTCACCGCTCTGGAGGCAAGTCCTTAAATCAGGGCAGCCAAATATTCCTGGGGCACACTTAAATCAGCTTTAAGTGACTTAATTCAACTCAGGCCGATTCCTTATCGATTTAAATGACTCATTTAATCTAAACTTTAATGTCAATCAATCTTTCTACCTTGCCGCTCTCATCTTCTGGGGCCGGAGAAATGGGATCCAGCTGTTTGTGTTTAGGTCTGGGAGAGGCTGCCAAGGCAGGGAAATGTGGCTTTTTCGGTGTGCAGTTATCCAAACATTCCAGAAGGTTGGCTTCCCACATGGGGAGGCATCCCTGACAAATAGGGCTGCGAGGGGTGGGTGTGGAGAGGGCTCCTCGTCCAGCCCCACCACAGAGCCCCTGCCTGGCCGCATCTCCCAGGATCTGATCCTGCCACAGGGATGGACATCCCAGTGCCAACCTGGGCAGGCTCCTGGGGAGTCTCTCCAAGTGTCTGATTTGAAAGCTGAGCCTTGTCAAAGGGCAAGGACAAAGCCAGATTCCAGGGAAAACAGCAAATGAGAAAAATTGCCTCCATAAATGACTTCAAGGATTAGCAACAAGTGGCCAAAAGGATCACAGCTCACAAAAAGCCCAGTTTCTGAGAAGGAATTCCTCTGACAGCAGCCAAAATCTCAACCAGGAGGTTGGATGTGGAGGCACTGGCACAGGCTGGGATTGGGGTGGAAGGAACCTTAGAGATGATCCTGTTCCACCCCCTGCCATGGGCAAGGACACCTCCCACCAGCCCAGGCTGCTCCAAGCCCTGTCCAGCCTGGCCTGGGACACTTCCAGGGGTGTCTGCATCCATCACTCACATCCCTGGAGCTTTGTTGTCACAGTCACACTCAGGCTAATATGGAAGAATAGGGTTTAATTCCTTCCCTGGAGCAGGACAGGGATTTCCAGGCTCGGACTGTTCTCCCCTGGTTCCTCCGGCGGGAGTCTCCATCCTCCCGAGCTGTGGGCTCCGAGCTGAACACGGCACCGCATCCCAGACCACACCCAGTGATGGATTCACATGTCATCACCTGTTTTTGTGGCTGTTTCACTGTTTGTTTGCCTTTGGTTTTGAGCAATAGCAAATTATCTCCCACCTCAACTCCATCTTTGGATCCTTCTGCAGACCAGCCACTCTGCCAGATGTTCCCCCTCCTGAATCCCTGCAAATTATCTTGGAATACTGCAGCAATAGTAATTATTCCAACAATTTTTAAAAGGGCACTTGGTTGGATCCTCCAGAGTGTGGCCAAGCAGGAGCTCAGCCAGCACAGAGGAGACCATTTCCCTTCTGGCACAGGGAAGGAAACCCATCCCTGCAATTCCCACAGTTCTCCAAGACACACCACGTTGTATTTGTGAGCCCTGAAAATTCTGGACTCTTTTCTCCTCTCTCCATGGGAAAAGTGGCCAGTGCTGTATTTTAAGGATAATTCTCTGGATCTGAACTTTCCTTTTCCATTCATTTTGCTGTGGGAGCCCTGAACGCCCCATGGGTTGGAATCAGCTGCAAAGGGATCCATGTGGAAGGCACATGGAAAGGTCCCTCCAGCTCCAGCTCCTTCCAAGCAGCCCCACTCAGCTCCAGAGCAGCCGGAACTCACATTTCCGCTCCAGAAGGAATTTTTTCATGTTCAATCAAAAAAAACCAGCAGATTTTTTGTTGTTATTTTCCCCCCTCCACGTTATAAACATTCCCTTGGATCAGCCAGAACGTTGTTCAGACAAAAAGGGAGTTTTTATTTGGGATGTCGACTTAATTTTGATTTTGGTATTTCCAAGGCGTCCTGCTCTGATACGTCCTCTTTTATTGGGGTTTTATAACAGGCTTTTCAAAGACAGGCAGTTCCAGCAAGTTTCATTTTTTAGGGAAATGGCAGCCACTAATGGAAAACACTCCATCAAAATCATCCTGACAAACTTCAGCCAGATTGTCCCCAATTGCTGCTTCTGGTTTTAGGTTACCCCGGTATCGTAACTGGTATTTATTTAATGCCGTGCTGGGTTCCTGAAGAACTAGTGGAAAAAAAATCCCAGTTTTTTTGAGCAGAGCATATTAATATAAGAGGAATTATTTGCTTTTTAAAAAAATGGGGGTTTAAAAAATGGGATTTAAAAAATAGGTTAAAATATGGGCTTTAAAATGGGTCGAAATAATTCTTGAAGTGCATCACTTGGGGACTCCTTGAGCTCCAGGAACACACCTTGGTCTCCCTTGGAAAGAAGGAAACTCCCAACTCTTTAAAACCTTCCCAACAGACCTCCCACAAATGGCAACTCCTGGAAAGCCCAGACATCTCCAAAGAGGTCCGTGGCTTCCAAAGGGAATCCCTTCCAAGCAGCCCATCTGGCTTCGAGCTCCAATAATAAGGGTCAGGACCTTGTCCATACGTCGCACAAAAAAATACTGTAAGAAACCCCTTTTTTAGTATTTCCAGATGGAGGGAGAAGGTTTTTCTTTTTGAAATACAATGAGAAAGCTTTGAGGAGCCTCTTTGGAAGCAAATACAAGGGGAAACATTTTGCCTGGGAGCAGAGAGAGGTGCCTGGGGCAGGTGGGGTTGGGAGGAGGAGTCCCCAAAAATCAGGAGCTTTGGGAACTGTGCTGGAAATGCATCGATTTCAATCAAATAGGGATCATATTTGGAATAAATACAGGGAGTTTTCAGGCCAGATTAAATTTTCCAGGCTTTTCCCTTGTCTAATCTGTTCCCCTAATTATCCCTGTTGGAGGAAAAAACAAATTATTAAAAATGAAAACAAAAACGAGGGAAAACCCCCAAAAATTTGGATGATATTTTGGAAAAGATGCTTGAGTCAGACTTGGCATCAGAACTCCAAAAGCTGCTCATCCCTGTCCGTGGAGAACTGGGATCCATCAGCCCAGCCAGTCCCCAGGAACTTCTTCTATCCTTTGGGTTTGTCTGGCCTTCAGAACTTACTTGTTTCTGTCTCATTCTCTTCATAATTAAGATCAAAATTAATAATAGTTACTAGCCTAAAAAGTATCATTATATAGATAAAGAAATTTCTATTAAAATATAAATTAATATTTAAATGCAAAATCATTATTAAAACATGACACCATAAAATAAAATAGAAATTAATGTCAGGGATAAACAAAAATAAGTAAGAAAATAATAAATAATATATGAAATAATATTAATATTCATATTCTATATTAAAAAGAAACATACAATATATTATTGCTGGATAATATTATATATTGTTAATATTATATATAACTATTTGTTATGGGTTCACAATATATAATATTATCCAGCAATAATATATTGTATGGTTCTTTTTAATATAGAATAGAAACCAAGACACTATTTTATTAACCAATATTTATATAATAATATCATATTAATAATAATATTGTAATAGTATAATATATTAT
>VWZD01009107.1:321754-350098 GCA_013396695.1 Sakesphorus luctuosus | reverse complement strand
CTTTCCTTTCCTTTCCTTTCCTTTCCTTTCCTTTCCTTTCCTTTCCTTTCCTTTCCTTTCTCTCTGGTTTATCCAGAATAATCTGGGATATGCCTCAGGTTTCCCTTGTTGTTGTTCTTGGTTGGGATTTGAAGTGGCTCCCTTCAAACACCACCCCAGTTTTCCTGCTGGTTCTGCCATTTTTCCTTGGAGCAGCTCCAGTTCCGCAGGCCAAGCAGGATGGAAAACCTTCCATCACCATGCCCTGCTGTGGCAGGATTTGGGGGCTATTTCCAAAGGCCAAAAGGACATGTCATGGACTCCCAGAATCCCAGAATGGTTTGGGTTGGAAGGGACCTTAATGATGATTTAATTCCACCTCCCTGCCATGGGCAGAGACACCTTCCCTAGACCAGGTTGCTCCAAGCCACATGGGGCATCCACAGCTTCTCTGGGCAATCTGTGCCAGTGTAATCCCTAATCCAAGAGCTAAATCAGGCTGTTTGGAGTCTCACTTCACTTAAAAGGGAGCAAAAATGAATGGCAATCATGAAAACCTTACAATACTGGAGTAATGTCCTTCTCTCTCTTCAGTGCGACCTCTGACCATTCCAGAACTCAAATCCCCCTTGTTAAACCCCCCAATCCCCTCAACTGGACCCGATGGAGGCATTTCCCTGCCTTTCCATCCAGGAGAGCCTTTAAGCAGCACTTGACATCAAAGGCCTTTCATTGTGGCCAGAGTGGTTATAAATGGGGCTCGGTGCCACCGGGCGGCTCCTGCCTGGGCCAGAGCCCCTCAAACGCCTCTGCTTTCAAGCACCACAACATCAATATCCCCCTCCTGCGAGCTAAAATGATATTTATCCACGTACACATCACATTAATAATGCCTTGATTGACTGCTCTTATATTTAGAAACTAATATATTAAAACAAATTACCAAGTGACAAAACTTTCTTGACAGGGGATGAAATACGTGGGGCTGCTTTATTGTATGTTCTATATATTATTAGAAATCGAGTAAATTCTTCCCATACTGGGAGCTTTTTTGCATCAAGCCTCCATGTCTGATTCTCATTTGTGCTCTGCACATGCCCCTGCTCGCATGAAGAGGCAACAGGGCAGATAAACCAGAGTGTTTCCCAACTGAAGGCTTTAAAATCTCCTTATTTAGGATGTACTTGATGGGAGAAAATCACCTTCTGCCCTGCCAGGAGCCGTGGGGAGGGTTGGTATCAAACACCAAGATTTCAGGGCCCTGATACTAAAATTCTGAAAGGTCTTTAGAGTAATCCTTTAATCTGTTTACCGTTAGATACAAGAGAAAATGCTTATTTACAAGAGTAAACATCTCCTTCCATTTCAAATAGGACTTTAATCTGTTTAGAGAAAGGCTTGGGAGGAAATAATTCCAAGTACTTTAAAGATTAAGGTTTATCATCTTTTTCTTTTTTTTTTGTTTCCTTCAAAGGAGATCTCAGGCAACCTTCAGAGGGAGCTGAATTCAGGCACTTCACCTGAAAGGGTGGAAAATACTCCATTATTTGCCCTCTTTGTGTAAACCTAAACAGGAAATTTTGCCTGTTTGGGAATGAGGCTGGAGGTTGGACAGTGCATGGAGGTCCCAGGTGTTTAATTCAGAGCTAAGGGGGGCTCCAACACATCCTGATTTTCAGGACATGGCAGGATGATGATTTTATATTCCCTTTCTCCTGCTGTGCTTCAGTCATTCCTCTCAGCCAGCCCTTCCTCACAGCAGGCATCGATCTCCAGGCAGCACCTTCTCCTGGGATCAGGAGAAACTGTAAACCTGCTTATCCTGCTGAAAAAGGAGAAAACCAGAGGTGGGCACTGACCCTCCAGATGGGGCGAGCTGGAGCTGCATCTTGGGGCTTTGTCCTTTCCATCCCTTCCCACACGGGGGGCTGGCACATCCCAGGGATCCCAGACATCCCTTCTCGGCAGATCCAGCTGGATGGGCAGAGGGGCAGGGTGGTGTTAACTCACCTCAGATCCAGCTGGATCCCCCAGGAGGGGGCATGGGCAGAGGGGCAGGGTGGTGTTAACTCACCTCAGATCCAGCTGGATCCCCCAGGAGGGGGCATGGGCAGAGGGGCAGGGTGGTGTTAACTCACCTCGGGACCAGCAGGTGCATCCAAGGAAATGGGGACACCTGGTTAGTCCTTCAGGATTGCAAAGCCCCCTTGGGAATGCCGGAGGGTGGAGCTGCCCCTGGTTGGCACCGGAGGATGAAGCCCCTGGGCTACTGCCATCCGGCCTTTGGCCACTAGATGCCCCCGCAGAGCCACCGCCAGCCCCCGGCCAGCACCTGAACCAGCCTGGAGCTCAGGCCGTGCACGTCTGGCCTCCTGCAGCTCCTTCTCCTCTCGCTCAGGACACTTGTGGTGCTCCATAACACAGAAACTCCCTAAAACACCCGAATGATTCCTCAGAAAACCCACCTGTGCCAACGCCCACGGGATAACGGGGACAACTCGGAGTTTCACACCTCACTGCCTCAGAGACGTTTCTCCACCATTGACTGGAGCATGGGAACCTGGACTTGGTCCACCTGGGCTAGTCTTGGTCCACCTGGGCTTGTCTTGGTCCTCCTGGGCTTGTCTTGGTCCTCCTGGGCTTTCCCCCAGTGTTTGCCAAAGTGACCTTGCGTTAGTCTCGGGATTAATCCAGCTGGAGCTCCAGGGAGGGAGTGGCTCCTGCCTGGCCTCAGCCCCTGGAGCCCTTCTTTGCAAACACAGGTTTATTTTCTAGGCTCGTTTTTGTGTGTTCCCTGGGCAGGTTTTCATTGTTTTAATGTGACTGGCAGGGCCAAGGGACAGAAATGCTCTCCCTTGGTGACAGATGGCAGGGAAAGTCACTCTTTCCTGGTGCCACCTTTCTCCCAGCCCTGCCAGCGAGGGGGGGAGTGGCAGGGATGTGTTTGGGGATTCCCACACATTGGAAGAGGTTCTCCTGGGCACTAGAATGGCCAGAGGTGTCCTGGTCCTCAGTGCAAAGGTTCAGTGCACGGGGATTTCTGAATGCTCCCAGCACGGTGTGCTTAGGGCTGAGAGAGGAGCAGGACAGGAGCGATGCCCCCAGGGCAGAACTCATTTCTCCAGCTGAATTCTCCCTGAAATAAAACCCTCTTCCAGCAAAAATGGACCCTCTCTCCCCTTCTCTGCAACAGGGAGTGGGACTGTCTCACAAGCCAAAAGTCCATGAAAATGAGAAGTCCTTGGAAAAACATCCTGCGAGTGCTCTCCCTGTGAGTGTCCTCCCTCCAAGCCTGCCTTCCTGTTCTAAATGCCTTCTAAACCCACCTCCCCGCTTCTCTCCATGCTCCCAGTGCCTCTCCTTCTCCAGAAATAAATCTGAGTGTCTCTTGAACTCATTTATACAGCTCGCTGCCTTCCCCAGCCTAACTCGTTCCATATGGCCGGGGCTCTCTGTGCCGAGCAGTTCTGCCTGGCTTCCCTCATTTACTTCCAAGATTCTTAATTTTATGAACAATTTCCTAACAATCAGATCAATTAGAATGTGGAAAAGTCCTCCAAGGGAAGCGGCAGGATCCCTGTCACTGGGCTAATGCAAATTTGCGCCAGACAAAGCAGTTCCGCCCGTTCTCTGCGGAACAATCCCGGGGACGGGCTGAGATCATAAAGCAGAGATTTTCCATCTCCCATTCCTGGGGCCGGATCCTCCTCCTCCCAGTGCCACCAGTGGCCGTGCTGGTTCCTGTGCCCATCGTGACTCCACAATCCCGGGGACGGGCTGAGCTCATAAAGCAGAGATTTTCCCGCTTGCATTCCTGGGGTCGGATCCTCCTCCTCCCGGTGCCACCCGTGGCCGTGCTGGTTCCTGTGCCCATCGTGACTCCTCATAAAGCAGAGATTTTCCCTCTTGCATTCCTGGGGCCGGATCCTCCTCCCAGTGCCACCCGTGGCCATGCTGGTTCCTGTGCCCATCGTGACTCCTCATAAAGCAGAGATTTTCCATCTCCCATTCCTGGGGCCGGATCCTCCTCCCGGTGCCACCAGTGGCCGTGCTGGTTCCTGTGCCCATCGTGCCGTGGAGTCCCTTTGGGTTATTTCGCCTCCTTTCCGCAATTGGAGCCGCCGCTTCGCTGCTCTGCTCCCCTTTTCCCGTATTTATCCCGAGTAATTCCCTCATTTCATGCCTCGTACCGACCTATTTCGGAGCAAGGCAAACATCAGGAATGAAACCAAGGCAGTTTGAATGGATCAAACACCAGCCTGCTCAACCCCCCAATTTTCCAATCAGTGTTTTATTGAAGCAGACTCGCTCCGAGCTGGGAGCCCAGTGAATCCCAACAGCTCTGCAGCCTCCTGTCCAACAGCCTCTTTCATTTCCCCATCTCCAACAGGTCATTTTCCAATCAGGCCTATTCTCCCCAATCCATTTACATTTACCAAAAAATATATAATTACCAGAATTAGCTGAAACCGAGGTCTTTTTTTAATCCTTGGGCTGTTAACTCAAACCACATCTATCTGCAGGAGGAATTCTTTGGGAGACCAGTGGAAATGGATTCCAAACAATGCATTCTTATTCAAATTCTTCTGCATTTTAATCAAAAAAAGCTTGGATTATCTGCAACCAATATCTCCGAAGGCAGCCTGGTTTATTTGGTTTGAGCCAGGCCCCTTTTGCTACCCCCCTGCTTTCTGAGGAATACGTGGAATATATGGAATTAATCCAGCCTGAATACCCAATATGACGCCTAATGACTTTGAGATAATAACACAAGCAAGTTGGTTTCAGTCTATATATAACCAATGGCTCTGTTGCTGAGATTTACCAACCCAAAACATGGTTTTATTGAAAACAGGAGGGATCCCCAGTGAAATCCAGCTCTTCCCTCCTGCATGGCTGGAGGGGTTGGGGGTGGAAGGGTGGAGGCAGAGCCTGGGAGGGGTTGTTCCCACTCTCTGAACTTCTGCTGCCCCAAACCCCATGGGGTGGTGAGAATACCTTTGTGTGGAGCCTCCCATGTGGCAACACACCTTCCACAACATCAGAAAGCCACAAATTGGGCAGGGTTTGTGACTGTGGCTTGTGCGGGACCTTCTCACCAGGAATTTACCATCAATAAAACTCACCATTTCATCAGGAATTGTTGAGATAGGGCAGGGGGGAATGGGTTCAAATGGAAAGAGGGGAAATTCAGGTGAAATGTTGGGAAGAAATCCTTCCCTGGGAGGAAATTCTTTCCTGGTGAGGCCCTGGCACAGGTTGCCCGGAGAATCTGTGGCTGCCCCATCCCTGGAAGTGTCCAAGGCCAGGCTGGAGCAAGCTGAGATGGTAAAAGGTGTCCCTGCCCATGGCAGGGGGTGGAATGAGATGAGTTTTAAGGTTCCTTCCACCCCAAACCATTCCATGATTCTCTCTCTGCCTTGGGATTTCCACCTGCCTGGAGGTGGCACTGGCCTTGCTGGATCTCCTTCATCCCTGAGATGTGATTGTTGGCAGGATTTGTGTCTCCTCTCTGCTTTCATTTCTCTTGGCTGGAAGACAGATCCTCCTTTCTCCAGGATATCCTGGAGCTCTTCTCTGCTCTGGCTCAACAGATGAGTTTCCTTGCACGTGGATGCCCCAGTTCCTCAATTCCCTGTTAAAAAGGTCTCATAAAACAGCAATAGAATCTTCCTGTCCTGGGAAGATTTACTGCCCATGGTTTGTCCCCTCAGCTGGCTGCGTTTTCCTGCCTGTGGCTGAAATTCCAGCCCCCAGTTCCCATGTTCAGACTGATCCCATCCCACCTGGGCTCAGGGTCAGACACTTGGCCTGACTTTGCATGGGGGAAAAATGTGACTCCACAGGGCAGCTCACATCCCCCTTGGAAGTGTTCCATGGAACCAGGAGAGGGATCAGGCAGCAGGAATCCCTGCCCTGGGATGGGGAAGCAGGAGAGGGATCAGGCAGCAGGATATCCCTGCTCTGGGATGGAGAAGCAGCAGAGGGATCAGGCAGCAGGATGTGCCTGCCCTGGGATGGGGAAGCAGGAGAGGGATCAGGCAGCAGGATATCCCTGCCCTGGGATGGGGAAGCAGGAGAGGGATCAGGCAGCAGGATGTGGCTGCCCTGGGATGGGGAAGCAGGAGAGGGATCAGGCAGCAGGATGTGCCTGCCCTGGGATGGGGAAGCAGGAGAGGGATCAGGCAGCAGGATATCCCTGCCCTGGCAATGGTGGAGCACAGCACAGGGGGGTGCCAGTCCCGGGGTATTTGGCACACAGGTGGTGCCTCCCTGTGAAGGGAATGAGGGGCAGGGCCTTTCCCAGCATTAGCAGCTCCATCTCCACCCCAGCCATGGCTTTTCCTGGTGCCTGGCTGGGATGGGGCTGGCATTCCAGCTCCCCTGCGCAGTGGGAAGCCTGGGAAGCTGGCCTGGCTAAATTCATTTACTCCTCTGCTTGCTCCTTTAGTTACAGAGAGGCTGAGCCAGCTTGGCAGTATTCTGGTATTTCAGTAAAATTAGATACTAATTTTCCCCTAAATGCTCTATAATTTTATTTTATTAAAGTTTTTACAAGGAGAGAGAGGGGGTTTTTTGCCCCTCCTCACGTGGGTGCCAATAAAACCTTCATACCCCACTGCAGCCTCAGGTACTCCCCGTTTGCAAAAAAAAAACCCCAAACCCCATGTAATGAGAGAAATTATATATATTTTTAAAATACATATTAGAGAAAGGATATAAAACTTCATTGACACTGTGTTTCCCATCCCTCTGCTTCACAAAGCCAACTTTCTCAAGCCTTTCACACCAAGGGCTGAAGGGAAGGAAGGAGGGAAATAAACCTTTTGGCAAATGGGGAGATCACTGAGGGCACTTCCAAACATTTTCCCTGTGAAAATAATTCCTGATTTTAAGGACTGGTGCCTTAGGAACTGAGGTGGGATTGGAAGGGAGTGACCCAGTGCCTGCCCTGTGTTTGAGGAGCTGGCAATGGGAATTCCCAGTGCACACAGAGGGAGTTCAATCACACCAGCCCCAAACGCTTTGGGTTGGAATGACCCTCCCAGCCCATCCAGTTCCAAACCCCTCACTGCTCAGGCAAAAAGTCCCTGCACCATCATCTCCCTCAGACCACGAGAATTCTGCACAAAAAAGGGCTCTTGGATAAACTGGAGTAGCCAACTGATGAGTCTTAATTAAACCCAGTTAAGGATCTGCTCCAGCTTCCAGGTGTTTATTGGGAAACTTTGTTTGCAGCCACCCTGGGCAAAGGGAGCTCAGCCAGCCCTTCACACACTCATTCACACAGAGCTTTAATAGTTGATAATGTTATTTAATAAAATCTGTTACAAGGTTCTTAAATAACCCTTTATGAGCCTTTGATGATTTATGCCATGACACAGAACCTCGGGTGGACATATTTTATGTTATTACAGATGTGTAAACTGATATTAATTGTACACATTTCCCCCTGAAGTCTAAGAACCGATTTTTTTTTCTCCTTTTCCCTTGGCTATAGAACTAGACATATAATAATTCCTACAGAAGGTAAAACCAGCACATACAGTAAAAAAAAAAAGGATGAAAAATGTTTGTGCAGCTCTGCCTTTCATTTTAAATGAATATAAATGTTCGTATATGTCATAAATTTAAGCTGCAAGTAAATTACTGCCAAGTCCCGAGTCCATCTCATGTTTGAGTCCTGCAGTAAAATAGAAAACATTTGTTGAATCAGTCTGCTGAAAGCAGCAAGGAAATGATGTAATGTTTATGAAATATGCAGTTTTGATACAATCCAATTAGCACTGGCGTTGCTTTCCAGCAGCAGGTTTGCTGGGAGCACTGGGATGGCTGGCAATGAGTGGCATTCCTTTGGATGGGGGGTCTGCCAGGAAAAACCTCTCAATTTGTCCCTTTTCTGGGGGTAAAACACTGCCCAGCCCCCCGTGCTCACCTGGCACAACCCAGCTGGGACACAGGAGAATGTCCCAAAGTCAAATCCCCAGGAGCTGCAGCCCAACTTTCTGAGCCTGCAGGGTTTTCCACCCCAAAGCCCAGCTCTGCAAGTGAGAAACACAGCTGAGGAAGCCACAGCATCAAAAAGGAGGCAACCAGAGCCAGGATACCTTTCTCTTCCAATGGGATTTACAAAACATTTCAGCATCTGGAACAAGGGACATTAGTTTTGATTATTTCCTTATGATATTTATTCAGTTTGTTGTACTTTAAACTATCCTTGTTTTCTCTTCTATCTCTGCCTCCCTCTGTCCTTCTCTTTCATCCCCAGATTTCTGCCCATTTGTCAAGCACAGCTAAAAAGGGGGGGAAAGCAGCAGTGTCAGGAAAAAAAGACAGAAATATGTCCCCAATGTGGCCTTTTCTTGGTTTATGGCACTGCATGAACTGCCTGCCCGTGCAGGAAAAAATAAAGCAAGGACTGAGTTGGGCATTCCAATGGTGGATTCCCCATCCCTGGAGGTTTTTAAGGTGAGCTTGGCTGTGGCACTGAGTGCCATGATCTGGTAAAGGGACTGGAGTTGGCCCAAGGGTTGGACTTGATGATCTCGGAGGTCTTTCCCAACCCAATCCATTCTGTGATTCTGTGGATGTGGCACTGAGTGAGAATCCACCATGTCTTGATCCAACCCTACTGTGATCACCAGCCCAGGGCACGGAGTGCCCTGGGCTGGTGATCACAGTGGGGTTGGATCAAGGGTTGGACTTGCTGATCTCAGAGGTCTTTTCCAACCCAATCCATTCTATGATTCTGTGATTCTATGAATGCCCCAAAGCCACGAAAGTGAGGCTGAAATCACATCCTTGGGCAGGGCATTTCCCCAGACCTCAGCTGATGATGTGATGCTGGTGGATGCACACAGGCTGTGGGCTCAGAAGTGATGGGAGGTTCATTTGGACTCCTGTTAAATACTGAATTTAAATTTTATTGGTCATTATTATTGAATTCAAAGTAGCCATTGCTGGCTGGCACAGGGACCATTGGCCTCACTTGAGGCTTTATAAACCACCAAAGCAGCAGAAATGGTGATGCCAACATGGTCTGGGTTGGAAGGACCTCGAAGATTCTTTAGTTCCAGCCCTGGAAAAGGTATGGGACATGGGAAAGCCCTGCCAGCTGTGAGTCCAGAGGAGGCCACTCACTGGATCAGAGGGAAAGGCTGAGAGAATTGGGAATTTCAGCCTGGAAAAGAGAGTTTGGAGTGACCTAATTATGGCCTTCCAGTACCTGAAGGGAGCCCACAAAAAACATGGAAAGAAACTATTTATAAGGGCCTGGAAGGACAGGACAAGAGGAATGGCTTCCCACTGACAGAGAGTGGCTTTGGATTGGATATTAAGGAAAAGCAGGCCTGACTTCTGCTCCTTTTTATCTCATCTATTGTCTCTCCCCGTGGCCCAAACACGTTTCTCACCAGCTGATAATTTATTCCGTGCTTGCTCCAGCCCCCAGCTCTATCCCAGGGCACTGCAAACCCCCTTCCATCAACACTTCCCTCAGGATGGAGCAGCTGGATGGCTTGTGGTGAGTGCAGGCAGCAAAGAGGGGGAACAGAGAGAAAACCCCATCCAGAAATGCATCTGAGCAGCAGCACAACCAAAATCCCCCCAGACCTCAGGAGACCTCGGCTATTCCCTGGGGAAAGCGGCTGGCCAGCGTTTAACAAGGAGGAAGGAGAAGGGGATGGACCCGATTTGCAGGAGGTGCAGCTGGGAAGTTCTCCTCTAAAAAGCAGAACAGTCTCTTCTGTGGTTATTAAAAGATGTGCTTTAGGTGTCGGGAAAGGTGGATCCATAAATGCTCCACTCCCCTTTCCATGTGTCCAGCTCATCCATACAGAGAGCACAGGGATTGTGGAGGAGAAAACAACTATGCTGGGGCATAGGATATTTTTCCTTTTGCCACTGAAAGTAATTACATTTAAAAACGGAATTTCAGAAGAAAAGAAGAAATCTTCACACTTTGGGGTCAAATTCAGCTATTGATTTCAGCTAGAAAGAAGCACAGATTTTCCTTTTATTTTGGGGGGAAATGTCAAAACATTTCACTTTGGACTTGCTAAAGCCTTTGACGTTTCCCAAGCAAAACCTTTAAGCCTTTTGTTTTCAAACAGCATTTGTTTATTTCCAATTTGACCTAAATTAGCAGACAAAAGTTAGAACAAAAGAGTTAAATAACTCAGTAAAACAAAACAAAGTACTTTGGATGTTTCAGGTTGACCCAAGATGACATGTTTGGGGTTTTATATTTTCCCCCCTAAAGCTGAGATTCAACATGTTGTGGAATTTTTTTTTATGTCTGGTTTGGTCAGGGAGCCAAAAAATCCATTATCAGCCCAGCTTTTCTGCAGGCTCTGTGGTGAGGAGAGATCCTGCTGCTTTTCCCTCAGGATGGGCATGGTGAGGAGCCAGAGGAGCCCTTTGGGTGGATGGGACAGCACAGTTATCCTCATGGAGGGTGGAGAGCAAGGAGGGTTGTGGCCCAGATCCAGCTGCTGAAAATGTGTGTTGGCATCTCTGGGACTCCAGTGCCTAAAGAGGCTCTGAGAGAGCTGGAGAGGGACTTGGGACAAGGGATGGAGGGACGGGACAAGAGGGAATGGCCTCATACTGGCAGAGGGCAGAGGATACTAGGAAAAAATTCCTCCCTGTGAGGATTGGCAGGCCCTGGCACAGATTAGGCAGAGAAGCTGTGGCTGCCCCATCTCTGGGGGTGTCCAAGATCACTATGGATGGCACTTGGAGCAACCTGGGATAGTGGGAGGTGTCCCTGTCCATGGCAAGGGGTGGAACTAAGTTCGCTTAAAAGCCTCTTCCATCCCAATCCATCCCCAACCAGTCTGGGGTTCCTTACAAACTGCTGCAAACCAGCTTGGTACTGATTGGAGGTGACTCAGTCACTGGGAGTTGCAGGTGCTGCTGCTCCATCTCACCCCAGTGGGCAGCAATGTCCATCTCACCCCAGTGGGGAGTGATGTCCATCTTACCCCAGTGGGCAGCAATGTCCATCTCATCCCAGTGGGGAGTGATGTCCATCTCATCCCAGTGGGAAATGGTGTCCATCTCATCCCAGTGGGAAGTGGTGCTCCATCTAATCCCAGTGGGAAGCGATGTCCATCTAATCCCACTGGGCAGCAATGTCCATCTCATCCCAATGGGAAGTGATGCTCCATCTCACCCCAGTAGGAAGCGATGTCCATCCCATCAGTGGGAGTGATGTCCATCTCACCCCAGTGGGAAGGGATGTCCATCTCACCCCAGTGGGAGCGATGTCCATCCCATTAGTGGGCAGTGATGTCCATCTCGCCCCAGTGGGCAGCAATGATCATCTCATCCCACTGGGAAACGATGCTCCATCTCACCCCAGTGGGAAGCGATGCTCCATCTCATCCCAGTGAGAAGCGATGCTCCAAGACCCCTCCCATGCAGGAATGCAATTCCAGCTCCCTGGCTGGGGAAGTTTCCTGTGGAAAGCAATCCCAGCTGGAAGCGCTGCTGTGGGAGCAGGCAGGGCAGTGCAGGGGATTATTCCAGCTGCCCTCATTGTCCTCCAAGCTGGATGAAAGGGATAATCCAACCCCGGAGATAACGAACCCACCCCAGCAGTAGGTGTTGGCATTTCCCATGAAGTCGGTGTAGGTTTAAAGGGCCTTTTTTATCAGGATATCTGGCTCCTTCCAGGTGCTGAGTGTGTCTGTGCTGAGGCTTCTCTCTGGTCATCAACAGGCAGAAAAACTTTAATTGACTCCAGTGCTCCCTGCACACCTGTCAGGAGTTCAGGTACAACTTTTCCCACTTCAGGGCACAGAGTCCATCCCAGGAGATACTCAGGATTTTATGAAGCATTTCCTTGTTTTCTTGTGATGTTTTTCCATCAAAGTGTAAGGTTAACAGGTAAAAATTGTACCAGGTTAGTTAGTAACATATATACATATTATATATATATATGTCTGTGTGTATATATATACACACACACACACACACACACACACACACATATACATATATATAATATGTATATAATGTATATATATGTATTATATATATAATATGTATATATATACACACACATATTACATATATATGTATATATGTGTATATATATATGTATATATATACACACATATTCTATATATGCACATATATATGATATATAAATAATACTTAAAACAATTTATAGCAAAAATTATGAAAAAAATTATAACAGTTTAATATCTATGTTATAATATATTGTAAGATATATCACTTTAATATATATAGTAAAATACAGTCTCATATTATACCAGTTTAATATATATATATAAATATAAATACAATCTAAGGTACTTTAATACCTATATTAAAATGTAGGTTGGTTTTATGCCATTTTAGTGTATATATTAAAATACAGTCTGAGAATAAACCAGTTTAATATCTATATAAAAAAACATAAACTAAGATATACCTGTTTAATATAGATATTAAAATATAAACTATGATGATCCCAGTTAATAAAACTGGCAGCCAGTCATGCCCTTTGCCAGCGTTTCTGGTTGAATGGCTTCCACGTGCAGCTGGGCCTGTTAGTGCAGCCTGCCAGCAGATTTCCCAGCTGATTCCAGAGGTTGGCTGGAATTCCGGGACTGATTAGCTGCAAAGTCAGTTGCTCCTGTGCAAACCGTGACCATCAGCATCACATCCTCCCTCCTCACAGCCCAGCATTCCTCAATCGCCACTGCTGTGCTGTGGAGGGAAGAAGATCCAGAACCACTGGGATTTGTGGGCATGTTCTGATGCAGGCACTGAGCTTTGCATCCCTCATTTCCCACAGGCAGAGAGAGGGTCCCAGAGCTCAGTGTTTATCCCCATGGAAGGCTGGAGACCTCAGAGCTGTGTTTAAATTCCACCTGGTGTCAGATTTTCCAGGGGATGAAGCACCAGCTCCCCTGCACGTGTCCATGGATCCCTTTTATCCAGCAGGATCCGAGGCAATTCAATAGCCTGCTTCAATTCACCAGAATTCATCCAGCTTAAGTATTTTTCCATCTTCTGCTCGCCCTGGTTTATGATTTATCAATTACCTATTTCACATCGATCACGGGTTTCACTCTTACACTCCGTAAATCACATTCCTGGCTGAAGAAACCGAGGGGGTTTTTTTACAACTGCAAAAAAAGCCCCTCACCCTCATCTCTTTCTATGAGGCACCTTATTTTCTGTTCAATATTTCAAACATCATTTGCAATCGATGTCATTCAGCGGCGAGTCAGAAGATCTGCAGGATGATCGTGAGGTTATAGTGACCTTTGGAGGATAAACTGTATTAAGTATTAATCTTTCCTACAAATAAACCTGATTTCCATCAGTAGCTGGCTGGGATTTTTTTTATCCTTGCTGAGTATTCCACTCCTTTTTTTGGAGAAAGCCTCTCTGTGGCATCGCGTTGTCTTGGAGGCTTTGAGGGGAGCTGCCCTTCCATTCAAACACAGCCATGACTTTCCATTGACCATGGGCGGTTTGTGCCCGAGCCTTGTTTTGTGAAGCACTTACTGAAACGCTGCCTGAGAAAACAAACAGGGAGCTGCGATCCCTCCGCCGCATCCCGAGGGGACGAGTCCATCCAGCTCCGGCTGGGCCGCATAATTACGGCAGGCCAAACGCCAATTAACACTCTGCAAGGCTTTGCTGCTAATCACGCATCGTGCCAGACCTCCTCCAACTCCCGAGGACTTGGAAAGGCTCGGGAAAATCCCGGCTCCATGAAGGGTGAGGGTGGAAACTTCCACGGGCTCTGCCGCTTATTTATGGTGTGGTTTCCTGAAGGATTGTCCAAGACAGATGCAGAAACGGCTCCAAACGAGACCGAGACCCCTAGGGTGGTTGGTGCTTCCTGGAAATGGGATATTTGGCAGTTTCTGTCCCAGGGAACGGGGGGATAAGGGGAAAGATATGGAGAAAGTGCAAGGACTCACCTATGAATTTTAAATGTCTCTGGTTTGTGGTGTCGATCCCTCGGCATTGGCAGGAAGAAAGGAATTACTGCTTTGCAAAAATACTCCTAAAAGGCAACAAAGCCACGCTGGAAACCTGTTCCAGAAGATATCCAAGGCTGAAGCCCACCACCAACCCTTCTCCTTGGAGGGACAGCCCCTTTCCATGGTCTGAGGGATCGATGGGATCTCATCCACCGGGATCAGTGTAATGAACTGATGGGATAATTAAGGAGAGTTTTATGGATTCACCTGGAACGCCACCCCCCGGTGAAAATTGGTTTGTTTCAAGGTTTTAACATGGGAAAAAAAACCTTTCACAAACCCAGAATTGCTGCTACAGTTGATGATACCTCGAAAAATGTCCATCTCACCCTCAGAAATCACATTCTCAGTGTTTTAAAGCAATGCAAGAGAAAACATCATCAACAGCAATTGGGGGTTCTCTGCCAGGGACCAGCTGGTTGCAAATGCTTTGAAATGGGAACAACTCAGAAATTTCAGAAATGTTTGCAAAAAAAAAAAAAAAAAGAAAAAAGAAAAAGACATTTTCACTTTTTGACCAACTCTGTTATTGATTATCCAATCTGAATAAGGAATGCTTGTTGAATTTTATGGAAAATGATAGTGGGACTATATGAAACTGGCCATAAAAGATAACAGATTTTGTTTTAAAGTCAGATAAAAGTTATAGTCCCGTGTTATTTGGCATATGAATTTCCTATGATACCAATAAAAATGTTACTTCTAAAGCATTTCCTGAGGAATGGCTCTAACCCCAAATGATCGTGGTTATTTGCTGAGGAAAGTGGGTTTTATCCCGGCCAATAAACCTATGCAGATTTATTAACCTGGGCAGCACTCAGGCACTCCGGGCACCAATCCCCTCCCAGCCGGTGGAATTAATAACACCGATACAATGAAAAAGATCTCTTCCACTCCGAGCCCATTGCCTGCAGAATGTCACACATAAAGAGTTTACTTAGCAGCCCTTTAGCTCGATTTTCCCATTCTTCCCAGAAGTCTTCATTGACAATGGGGTGGTTCTGTTTAACTGCTGATATTTGCCGTGGATCACGTTACTCCGCCGCTATTCCCTGCAGATGAATGAAAGCCGAGCAGGAACTAACAGGAAAAAGCCTCGCAAGATGAGGATTTGAAACACCCTGGAACGCTGTTTGTGCTTCCAAGGTGATGGCAGTGAGGCCCCCCGAACCCCAACAAGCCTCCACAGCCCGAGCCCCTGGGAATTCCATGGGAAAATCAACTGGGAAAAGGCCTAAAAGAGAGTTAGGGCAGCTCCTTCCTCCACAGGTCCCGGGCAGTGGCCAAGCAAACGCCCTGCAATGTGGGAACTGAGCTCCCCAGTTGTTCTCCTGAGCCAATGGAGGTTTTCATGTTATCAGGAAATTTTAAGTGGTTTTTTTTTTTAATGTAGGAGTAGCTGCCTTAACCTGAGAGATGCAAATAGGGTGGTTTGCTCAGCAGCCCCAGCTGGAGGGAAAAGGCTGGGCTGAAGGATGAGGAATCATCTTTGGGAAAGGGACAATGGAGGGAAAGGTGAGACTGGACGTGGCACTCAGTGCCATGATCTGGCAATCAAAGTGGGGTTGGATTAAGGGTTGGACTTGATGATCTCAGAGGTCTCTTCCAACCCAACTGATTCTATGATTAAATCCTGAAACAGTCATGTTGCTTCTTTTAATTTTTTATCATTTTACCCCCAAACCAGCTGTCACTGTTTAGTTCACCCTGTATTTCCCAAGGTCAAAGACCCAGGGCAGTGTGCCCCACAAACGTTTGCTCTTTTGGAGAGCAAAACAAGCAGGGGTTTATCCCACCCACTGCCTTTGCATCCTTGGGATCACAGAATCATGGAGTGCTTTGGGTTGGAAGGGACCTTTAAAGGTCATCCAGTCCAAGCCCACACCATGGACTGGGACACTGCCCATGGAGTAGGTTGGTGGGACAGTGGAGAGCTGTGGGACAAAGTGTCTGCCAGGAGCTCCATCCCAGCTCAGCGTGGATCAGAGAGGATGGGACAGATGGGGGCGGCAGCATTTTGGGGAAAATCTCCTCATTTCAGGCCAAGGAAATGCTGACAGGGCTGAAGCAGCATCCCAGAGCTGCAGATGCTCCATGAGGGATTGTCTCATGCCATGGGGCAGAGATGGACTGGGGGACATGTGGGGCAGATGCTCCATGTGGGATTGTCTCATGCCATGGGGCAGAGATGGACTGGGGGACATGTGGGGCAGATGGTCCATGGGGGATTCTCTCATGCCACAGAGCAGAGATAGACTGGGGGACATGTGGGGCAGATGTTCCATGGGGGATTGTCTCATGCCATGGAGCAGAGATACACTGGGGGACATGTGGGGCAGATGCTCCATGGGGGATTCTCTCATCCCATGGGGCAGAGATGGACTGGGGGACATGTGGGGCAGATGGTCCATGGGGGATTCTCTCATGCCACGGAGCAGAGATGGACTGGGGGACACGTGGGACAGAGCTCCCAGGCAGGGCTCCTCCAGTGGCACCTCTGCAGCCAGAGAAAGCACAGAGAGCCCTGGAACCCCCCAAAATATCACAGCCTCACCTGGCACACGATGCTGGGGATGGGAGTGAGAGGGTTAACAGAGGGATTTGGATTTTTGACAAATCAGCACATTCTGCTCTTAGCAATGTCTGTATCTGGAGAGGGAGAGGGGGGAAAGCGCCGGCCAAATTCTGCATTTTTATAAAGCCCAGCCTAAGTCTGCAGGCCCTGTATTAAGGCAAACAGCATGTTTGCAGGTAATTAGTGTTTATAATCAGTTTGTAAAGCTAAAGTGACTCCAGATCGCAAGGCACTCAAGGAAAAGAAGGCTGGAGAGAGGGTTTTTCCTGTGTGCATGCATGCAAATGCCAAATTAACATCTGCATACAATATATGCTCTGGTCAGACCCAAAATATTGTTGTGGTTATGGCCAATTCACTTAAAAGCCGATATGTTTAAAACCTCACATTAGTATGGATGAAATGTTTTCTGTTCCTTTAACTTATTTTAGGGCTGGGTTGGTGTTTTTTTTTTAAGTTGAAGTTTCACATTAACGGTACTTATAACCCACAGCTGTTTCCCTGTACCATATAACAATAGTGTTTTGTATCTCAGCAAGTTTGGAAATCTTCATGCTTACTCAGTTCTTCCAAAACCAAAAGCAACCCCACTTGTTCCTTGAAATGGAAGAGGTATCTGTAGTGTTTGCAAAACAATTAGATTCTTGACAGCTTTTCATAAAGCTGATGTTTTGTTACTGCTTCGGAGACAAGATGAAATTTAATCCCAGGGCTGGAGGGAATTTGACAGTTTTGGCTCTGGGAGCTTTTCCTGTGCTTGTGTTTATCCTGCAGGTGACTTCCAGGCTGGTGAGGGGCTGTGGGTACCCCCAGAGGGGTCTGGTGATGCAGCTTCACCCAAGGGAAGGGGCATGCAGAGAAGGGGAGTGAAGAGAAGGGACATGAAGAGAAGGAGCATGAAGAGAAGGGGCATGAAGAGAAGGGGCATGAAGAGAAGGGGAGTGAAGAGAAGGGGCATGAAAAGAAGGGGCATGAAGAGAAGGCAGGAAAGTTGCTGGTGGTGCAAACCCAAACCCTGTGGAAGGATCCTGTGGACAGCCCAGCAGGAAAAGGGCAGGTGAAATTCAGGGAATTCTGTCCATCCTTTATCAGACACACCAGTGGCTCCTGGCAGTTTCTTACCTTCATCTTCAGCCCTGCTGGTGGTCCTGAAGGATGGATCCCACCCAGGATCCCACCCAGCTGGGAACCCCCGTGTGTGTATCACTCAACACCATGTGCCTCCACGAGACAAGGGACTCTGTGCTGGAGATTCTGGGTGTAGCCTTGGCTTTGAGGGATGTGGCTTTGGAGGTCACCACTTGGCTCCCCTGGGGATCATGGGATGAACACAGGCAGAATTTGTGCCGCTCTCCTGCCAAAAACACGGAGACCGAGTTCCTGCCAGAGGGTATTTTATTCTCACTTTCAAGCAGATTACGAAGCAGTTTGTTGTGTGGTTGTTGGTTTTTTTTCCTCTCAGCACATTTCATCTCTTTCTTCAAACCTCCAGTTTGCCGGGAGAGGTTTTGAAGTGGCCTCATTTGTAATCTGACCTCGCTTCTTGTCATATTTGCGTCATCGGCCCCGGGGGCCGTGCTTGGATGCTGACAACTATTCCCAACTTTAAAATATGACTTTTTGGCAACCCAAGGAAGAAAAAAGACAAATACCCTGCTGGCTTCAGAGTGTTTCTGCGGAAAAGGCTTTGTGGCACAGCACAACTGCGCCCAGGATTGCCCAGAGCTGCCTGATCCCACCCTGCTTTTTTCCTGCTGGTTATTGTGAGCCCAGTTACTTTCTCCCGTGGTGGATCCCAAGGAATGTGAGGAGCTGGGGTTGCTGCTGTGGATCCAAACCCTGCACATCCCCACAAGCCTCCTGTGTTCTTCTGGGATCAGAAAAAGTCAACTGTGGGCCTCTATCAGTGGGTTCCACCCCCAGGACATGGATATGGTTGGACCCTGTGCATGGTCCTGCTGGGCTGTGGCTGCCACTTGGGCCTTGTACATCCCTGGGACTTTATGTGAATCCGTGAGGTTTGGCAGCTCCAGCAGGGTCACCACAGCTGGGATCAGCTGACCAGCCCTCCTTTTTGGCAAAGTGAGGTCTTCCCTGTGGGAAGGGGCACAGGAACAGCCGTGGGTCAGAGCAGAGGCAATTACAGCTCCTAAGAAATGAGCAGGGACTATTTTAAGGCCCCTTCCCAAGGCTTGGGGAGCCAAGGCTGCCCATCGATCCCTCCCAGCTCCTCTTCCTCGCTCCTTCCAGCCTCCGTCGCGTCAGCATCTGCAAGGTTGAAACCCAAAGAGGTTCCAGCCAGCCCCGAAATGAAAAACGTAAATATGAAATATTAAAACCAGATCTGCTCCAGAGAAGAACTTTGACATTGCCACAAATCTGAAGAAGAAAGGGAAAACTCTGGCATATAAATTCGGGATGACATCACTTTCTGGGGACCTGGTGCCAAAACAGTCCTATCGCCGGGAGAGCCACAGCGAAAACTCTGGTCGGCCTTGCCAGGTTAATAAACTTTGAGATTAAAAGTGCTTTCATATTCATGCTGCAGGATGGGGGATGGGATGGGATGGGATGGGGGAGTTGTTTTCCCGAGGGAAATATTACATTCCTATCAGTAGTACCAAGTCAAGGAAGAGCAAACTTGTCATCCCTGTGCAAGGCATTGATCTTCCTTCCCAGTTTGCTCCAAAATCCATTGCCTTGGAAGCTTCTGCAATGAGACTGAAACCCACAGAGCTTCCTAGTGGCTGAGTAACACTATAATTAGGGTTCAGGACGTTTTTTCCTTCGATTTATCATCACCAGCTTTCTACAAATTACTGAGGGGAGTTGTCAGAGCTCGGCCATGGCTGTGCTTGCTTTGCTCTCCTCCTGCAGCAGCTCCAGCCCCACACACACCACACACCGACCCTTGATGCTTTCCCTCTAAACCTCCCAATCACAAACCTCTCTCAGCACCTCCAGGGAATAAAAGCCTGTTCTCCAGCCTCCCTCTCACTCTTGGAGCAGCCAGCTGGGACACCAAGCAGGCAACATAAACATTGCAGCTGTGCAAGGTGCTGATGTTGGTGGGGGCTCCATGACAGAATTCCAGCTGGGGAGATTTTCACTGTCACTTTGGAACATCCTGTGCAACACAGACACTGCTCTCGCCGTGGGGCTGCATGAGGCTCCAGGGATTCCATCCCACAGCTGGCCCACAGGGAAGGGCAGAGCTCAGCAGCAGACACTGAGCAAAGGGGGGACTTTGAGTCCCACAGTCACCTGACTCTTGGGAAAACTCTGGGTTTGCTCAAACTAATGCAAATAATCCAGATTATTTCCTAGCAGGTGTCGGTAGTGTAAGAGCCAACCTTTTGTCTGGTGGCTCCCCACCTCAGGACCCCCTCAGGAAATTAATGCTCTTCTAGAAGACTCATCTGGTTTGGGGCAGTTATTGAGCATCTCAAGCTGTGAAATGAGGAGCTGAGTGGGATTTTCTTTGCCCATGGGCTGGGAGCAGCCAGGAAGGGTAATGAGGAAGATCTCCATGACCACCAGCACTGGTGGAAACCTGCCGGTGAATTGGTCCAGCCCAGTCCCCCATCTCAACCAAAAACTGTTTGCTAAGAGGAAATGTTCTGAAGTGCCTGAGAGATTTGGGAATCACATTCCCATTTTCCAGCACAACTTAAGCAGTTGTGGGCAGGTTCATAACCTTGCAAATGATGGCTGGATTTGCAGCTTCTCTCGAGAGCTGGGCTCGAAATCTCGTGTGTTGCTCCAAGAGGACAAGAATTTAGTTACAGAGAACCCCAAAGATTTGTGCCAGTCTAGAGAGCTGTATAGAGGCTTTTTCCAGCCTGGGTAGCACTTACAGAACACTGATTCCCCCCCATGTAAAGGCCAGGTCTTTGGCCAGCAGGATCCTGGGATCATCCATCCAGATGTGGGACACCCATGGGATGCTGAGCCTGGTTCTTTCCCGGGCCAACACCAGCACCACTTGGTCTCTGAGGGCACCCCCTCCACCCAGCTCCTGTTTGCAGCTTCTCCAGGCACTGCCACACAAACCAGAGTGGGGAGCAGCATCTGTGCCAAACATCTGCAAGCCCCAGTGCCCCAGCACAGCCTGCTCTGAACCAGAGGGATGGGTTTAAATATTTAGGATTCTCAACATGCTCAAAAGAAAATCAATCCGTGGTCCAGCAGCGAGTCTCCAGTAACAGAGCCCAGGTCTGAGCGAGGTCTGTAACATTCTCCATCCTCTTTTGTGCTCTCCAGACAGTGCTAAAGATTTATGGGGCAGGTAGAGCTGATGGAAACAGTTTAAACCTCATTTGCTTTTTCAGAAAGAAAGAACCAGTTCATCAAGATTGACGTGTTCCGAGGGATGGGATCGATTTTGACAAAACTGTCGCTGCAGAAGTGTCAGAGCAGATTGTTTCCACCCTCTCACTTTGTTACCATCAATTCCAAAAGTTCTGCTCCCATCAAGTCCAATTTTCCCTGGATTATGTGAGTCTGCCTGCAGAGCAGGAATCTGCTGGGAGCCTGGCTTGTGGCAAGGCAGAGCAGCACCTCGTGCTTAAGGGACTGATTTTATTTCAGATTTATTTGGGGTCTCTGCTCCCAGCATTTTTCTGTGACAGGGAATGACTTACCTGAGGGAGGAGGCAGGCACTGGATTTCCCCAGGTGTTCTCCCTATGGCCACTGGCCTCCAGGAAAGACTCCACCTGCTACAATGGGGATACAGGGACAGAGAGTTTTTTCCACCCAGCAAGGCTTCCACTTAACCCTCCTCACTGGGGACACCACCCCTTGGTGTCCTGGACCTGCCCCGAGGGGCGACAGTAGATTTGCATGGGACAGGCCACCAGGTTTGGCTTTTTGGATGCTCTGCCTGCACCAAAAATGCTGCTGGGCACGGAGACACATTTGGGGTTGAATTTTTTTAATGAGAAAATCATTTCTCCAAACAAAACCATAAAAATCGCATTTTTAATAAAGGCTACTGCCAGCCCAACAGTCAGGGAAAGAGCAGGAACCAGAAGGCTGAGTGCACAAAAGCCACGGCTGCTCTTGGGACCCCTCAGCCCTCAGTACCTGCAGCAGAACGGGCTGGGAATGCGCTCCGGGTGTCCGCCTGTTCCCGCTGGGAAGGGGAGGGAGTCCCGCTGGGGAGGGGAGGGGGTCCCGCTGGGAAGGTGAGGCTGCCCTGCTGGGAAGGTGAGTCATTCCCACCGGGAAGGTGAGGCTGCCCCGCTGGGAAGGTGAGGGGGTCCCGCTGGGAAGGTGAGGCTGCCCCGCTGGGAAGGTGAGCTGTTCCCGCTGGGAAGGTGAGGTGTTCCCGCTGGGAAGGTGAGGGGGTCCCGCTGGGAAGGTGAGGCTGCCCCTCTGGGAAGGTGAGGCTGCCCCGCTGGGAAGGTGAGGGGGTCCCGATGGGAAGGTGAGGGGTTCCCGATGGGAAGGTGACACTTCCCCGCTGGGAAGGTGAGGCTGCCCCGCTGGGAAGGTGAGGGGGTCCCGCTGGGAAGGTGAGGCTGCCCCGCTGGGAAGGTGAGGGGGTCCCGCTGGGAAGGTGAGGTGTTCCCGATGGGAAGGTGAGGTGTTCCCGCTGGGAAGGTGAGGCTGCCCCGCTGGGAAGGTGCCACTTCCCCGCTGGCCTCACCGGGCTCCTGTTCCGTGGCTGTGGAACAAGGGCTCTCCCTCTGGTGGCAAATTCCACCCGACAGCGCACGGATGGCGCTGCAGGGAGAGGTCCCTGGGCTCGGGACGTGCCCGTGCCCTCAGGCGGTTCCTCCGGCTGCCCGTGCCCAGCCAGAGCCCGCAAAGGGATGCCTTTGCCTCGGGGCTCGAGGGATGGTCAGCATCCAGCTGTTGTTCCAGGTCTGGGCAGCTCTGGGACAGTCTCGGAAGGAGATAACTCCGGGAATAACTCAGGCAGTCACGCGCAATCCCAGCAGGACACTGATGGAAGGGACTGGACTCTGCACTGTGTCTCTGCCCAAGTCCAGCTCTCCTGTCTTCTCACCCCAGATCCATCAGTGCCCGCTGTTCCACCTCCACAGAATGCCTGGGTGGAGGATGAGGAGTCCCAGGGGGTGCTGAGAACCCACCACACGGCAAACACCCGTTCTTTTAAGGGTGTTACTGTCCATCATCGCTCCAAAGCTGCTCTGACACACACCAGAATGCAGCTTTCAATGCACAGACCTGGCAGAGGACTGGCCAGGCCGTTAGTTTCAGGTGACTCCTCCATCCTCACATCCTTTAGAATCCAGTCAGTGACAGTTTGGCAGCAGATCTTGCCCTGGGACAATCCTCTCACCTACTTAAAATTCCCTCCTTCCCCTCCCAAGCTTTGCAGCGGGACGCACAGCCCCGCTAAATCTGGAGGCTTCGCAGGGGCAGAGGCAAAACTGAATCTTGCCACCCCGAGGCTGAAGCCAGACTAATTTCCTGGGGTGGGATGTGCTTGGCATCCCTCGCGCTGCCGCTCTCCCTCCCGCAGCGACGCCCTCTCTGCAGAAAGCCAGGCGTGTATTCTCCTGCCAGGATATTTCCTCCCTGCCCCGCTGCAGGACCTTCCCCTTCTGCAGACAATGAAGGGACCGACGCCAATGGCAGAGGCTGGTGGAGCCGGAGAATGCGAGAGCCTGGGGAGCCCATCCTGACCCGCCCCCGCCGTCTGGGCAGGAGGGGGGGACACAGTGAAGAGCCCTGGTGGGTGGGCAGCCCCATCAGTCTCCTGGGACCAGGTGAGGTGGGCGGGAGGCGGCCAGGACTGCCCTGTAACCCCCTCAGGAGTCACCCAGCGAGGTCCTGTACCCCCTGGCTGCAGCAGAAGCCCAGGACGAAGTGCGGGGAGCAAGACTGCAGTGCACTCTCATTGGGGTGGGGGCACAAATCCAGACCTGGCACGGGGCAATTCCAAGCGAGCGCAAGATGCCACAGAGTCCGCCCGCTCACAGACGTTGCCTGAGGCTGGGAGACCCCAGGAGAAGTGATGGTGCTCAGCCAGATCCCGAGGGAGGGAGGGAGCGAGGGAGGGAGGTCAGCGGCGTGTGCACACAGCTGTCACTTTTTATTAAGGTTTGTTATTAGAAAAATATATCATAAAACGTTGTGGCACATTTGCCCATTCCTGTTCCGGGGCAGAGGCTCTGGAAGGCAGATGGAGAAAGGGCTCCAGGATGGATGATCCGGCGTGGGAAAGCCAGAAATTGCTCCCTTGGGCTGGGACAGAACCAGGGATGCTCCCAGAAGTGGCTGGGGAGGGATGCACTTGCTGCATCCAGCGATCTTCAGGGACATGGGGAAGGAGAAAGAACAACTGAAAGCAACAGGGGGAAAATAAAGAAGAAAGACTGAGTCTCTTCTATCATCCCTTCCCGATCCAATGGAGGTAAAGTGCCACTCTGGGAATGTCCTGACCAAGATTTGCCACGAGAGAAAGTCCCCTCTCACTGCCCAGGCTGTCTCCCTGTCCTTGCAGTGGCAGTGGCACTCTGAGAACAGTTTGGAGGCACTGTGGAAACAGTTCGGTAGCACTTCAGGCTTCAGTTACAGTTTGCAGGTGCTTATTCCGAGAGTCCCTGTCTCTAGGCAGCTGCTCCACGGTTCTAGGACGAGGAGGTTGGGATAGAGAGTCCGTGGATGGTGTTTAGAGGGTCCGGAGGTTTCCCCACAGGGCTGGTGGGTTTTCTGTCCACGACTGCAGGAAAGGTGGAAAGGAAAAAACAGACAACAAGGCAGGGGATTGATGGACTCTGAGCACATGGACCCACCTCCAACAGCCCCCCAAGAGGAATTCTGTCCCTCAGGGCTCCTCACCCAGCTCCTGGGAAAGGCAGCCCTTTGGAAAGGAGCTGGCAGGAGAAACAGAGGGAAAAGGGGAACGCGTCCAGTGACAGGGCCCATGGTGATGGCATTGCCAGGGACGGGGATTCACGCGGGGAGGGGACCCAGAGCAGTCCCATCCACACACAGAACACATCCCTTGGAGTGTCCTGGGAGGGGACTGTGTCCCGGTGCTGGGAGGGGAAGGTGATGGCACCGTCACACCATTCCAGCGGTTGGGAATCTCCTGCAGAGCTTCGTCCCAGCCCCAGCTCCCGGCAAGGCTGGCCCAGCCCGTGGGCATCTCCCTCTCCCCATCCACCCGCTGCCCTCAGGGAGGGGGATATTTATCCCGGGGCTGCCGGGGGCCCTGGGATGACCAGGGGGAGTTTTGTGAATTTGGAAAAATTCTGAAATTAGAGGGTGAAATTGCCTGGCTGAATTTGTCTGTGTGTCTTTTCATCCTTCTTTCCATCCCTTTCCCCCTCTCCCCACTCGCTGCAGGGACCAGGAGCCACCAACCCACCCTCTGGGTGACCGCCCTTTCTCCTCCAGCCCCTGCTCAGGTCAGGATTTTTGCCAGATAATCCAATAGTTTTGTTGTTCAAGACAAGTAGCAGAACAAGAAAACCGATTTGAAATAAATTATTTTTTAAAAAGCTTTAAAAAGTAAAAATAAATTTTAAAATCTCACGAGCGAACAAACAACAACAAAAAAATCCCACGCGAAAGAAAAACCCACAAACGCTCAGAGAAAGTCTGTGAGCCTTTGGACACAACAGGTTAAAAATCGGCAAATCAGAAAATTCAGGCTCCGAGTCATTTAAAATACCTCAAAATTCCGCTAAATATGGACGGGTCGGCTTTCCTGCCTTTGGTCATTTTATATCCCTTTTTTCTTTCCTTATTTTTCATCTTCTTTTGTAACTTTTCCTTCCTTCTTTCCTCTCCCTTGTTTTCTCGCTCTCGGTTTCTCCCTCTTTTTTCCTCCCCTTTAAATAATCGCTTTAAATTATGTATTCTTGATATCTTGATTACTCGCAGCAGGTTGATCGAGTTAGAAATGGTAAAGGATAAAAACCAAACCAATAAAACAAAATATTAAACCCCTGGCAAAACTACATAAAAATGGACTAATAAGCGGAGAATTAATTGCAAATTAATTAAATTAATGAAACACCTAATACCGCCGGAAAAGAACAAAAATGTCAACAGGGATTTTATATTCCGGGTGGAAAAATCGGGATTTTTAAAATGAAACCGTCCATCGAGGAAATAGAGCTCCATTAATAAGGCGAAATAATTAACAGGAGATAAAAGAACAGCCTCAAATTGCTCCTTTGGAATTCTCAGCGGAGTGTTTGGAGAGAATAAATTAATTATTAGTCTGGGAACAAATTAAATTATAATTACTTCTAATAATTAATAACAAATCGTTAAACAATTGTTGTGACTTAATAATGAATAGTTAACTAGTAGGAATTAAGAATTCTCAGTGAAGGCTTCTGCCTTTCTGTGCCATCCCGGGGTTTCGGGCCTCTTGGCATCCCTGTTAATTCGGGAGGGATGTCGGGAAATGCCCCCGCTCTGCCCGGCCGCACCCCCACATTCGGGGGTNCCCAGCCCCAGCTCCCGGCAAGGCTGGCCCAGCCCGTGGGCATCTCCCTCTCCCCATCCACCCGCTGCCCTCAGGGAGGGGGATATTTATCCCGGGGCTGCCGGGGGCCCTGGGATGACCAGGGGGAGTTTTGTGAATTTGGAAAAATTCTGAAATTAGAGGGTGAAATTGCCTGGCTGAATTTGTCTGTGTGTCTTTTCATCCTTCTTTCCATCCCTTTCCCCCTCTCCCCACTCGCTGCAGGGACCAGGAGCCACCAACCCACCCTCTGGGTGACCGCCCTTTCTCCTCCAGCCCCTGCTCAGGTCAGGATTTTTGCCAGATAATCCAATAGTTTTGTTGTTCAAGACAAGTAGCAGAACAAGAAAACCGATTTGAAATAAATTATTTTTTAAAAAGCTTTAAAAAGTAAAAATAAATTTTAAAATCTCACGAGCGAACAAACAACAACAAAAAAATCCCACGCGAAAGAAAAACCCACAAACGCTCAGAGAAAGTCTGTGAGCCTTTGGACACAACAGGTTAAAAATCGGCAAATCAGAAAATTCAGGCTCCGAGTCATTTAAAATACCTCAAAATTCCGCTAAATATGGACGGGTCGGCTTTCCTGCCTTTGGTCATTTTATATCCCTTTTTTCTTTCCTTATTTTNAACAAACAACAACAAAAAAATCCCACGCGAAAGAAAAACCCACAAACGCTCAGAGAAAGTCTGTGAGCCTTTGGACACAACAGGTTAAAAATCGGCAAATCAGAAAATTCAGGCTCCGAGTCATTTAAAATACCTCAAAATTCCGCTAAATATGGACGGGTCGGCTTTCCTGCCTTTGGTCATTTTATATCCCTTTTTTCTTTCCTTATTTTTCATCTTCTTTTGTAACTTTTCCTTCCTTCTTTCCTCTCCCTTGTTTTCTCGCTCTCGGTTTCTCCCTCTTTTTTCCTCCCCTTTAAATAATCGCTTTAAATTATGTATTCTTGATATCTTGATTACTCGCAGCAGGTTGATCGAGTTAGAAATGGTAAAGGATAAAAACCAAACCAATAAAACAAAATATTAAACCCCTGGCAAAACTACATAAAAATGGACTAATAAGCGGAGAATTAATTGCAAATTAATTAAATTAATGAAACACCTAATACCGCCGGAAAAGAACAAAAATGTCAACAGGGATTTTATATTCCGGGTGGAAAAATCGGGATTTTTAAAATGAAACCGTCCATCGAGGAAATAGAGCTCCATTAATAAGGCGAAATAATTAACAGGAGATAAAAGAACAGCCTCAAATTGCTCCTTTGGAATTCTCAGCGGAGTGTTTGGAGAGAATAAATTAATTATTAGTCTGGGAACAAATTAAATTATAATTACTTCTAATAATTAATAACAAATCGTTAAACAATTGTTGTGACTTAATAATGAATAGTTAACTAGTAGGAATTAAGAATTCTCAGTGAAGGCTTCTGCCTTTCTGTGCCATCCCGGGGTTTCGGGCCTCTTGGCATCCCTGTTAATTCGGGAGGGATGTCGGGAAATGCCCCCGCTCTGCCCGGCCGCACCCCCACATTCGGGGGTATGGGCAGCGCTGGGTTGGCCCTGACCCTTCCCGCTTCCCTGGCCATTCCCAGCGAGGGCCAAGGAGGCAGGAAAAATGATTTCCAGTTTATAATCGCGAGGTGTCTGAGGCTGGGGGGGCTGAACAACGGGATGCTCAGGTTTATGGAGTCGGGTGGCTATCGCAGATATTCCCCCTGGCAGAGGGTGGGCGCACCCGCTGCAGCCGCTGCCCCCCCTGCCCCTCTGCCGCCCCTCTCCCTCTCTCCGATCTCCCCCGGCAGGGGCCGCGGCTCCTCCGGAGGTCCCCCCCGCTGTCCCCTCCTCTGTTACCCTCTCACCTTCCCTCCCGGGCTGCTTGAACGCCATGGCCGTGGCCAGCTCGGCGCCGTGGACGGTGACGCCGTGGCCGTGGTGGGTCAGGGGGGTGCCCTGCGGCTGCCAGGGCGGGCCCGGGGGGATGTAGGCGCCGGGGGAGCCGCCGTACACGCCGGGCTGGCTGGAGGGGGGGTACGCACAGGCCGGCAGGAAGGTGCCCATCGAGGAGAGCCCCGGGCCGGGCTGGGGACAGGCACAAAGAGACGGGGAGGGGAGAAGAGGAAGGAGATTCAGAACAGCCCACCCGGCTATGGGGATCGGGGTCTCCCTCGGGTGGAGGGGGAATGGGAGCAGTGGGAAATCTGCCTCTTCCCTGTCCCCTCCCTGTCCCTCTGTCTTCCCCCTCCCTGCCCACTTCTTTGCCTCACTCATGCCACCTCCCTGTCCTCTTCCTGTCCCCCCTCCCTGTCC
>VWZD01009107.1:297863-318412 GCA_013396695.1 Sakesphorus luctuosus | reverse complement strand
GAAAGAACAAGACCGGGAGAAAGAGCCGCAAACAGGGAGCTGCGCGAATGCGAAGGGAGGAGCGGGGAGAACGGGGGAACCCGGAGCCCTCCCGGCCGGGCACGTCGTGCCGGCTCCGGCCCCGGCCCCGGTGCTGTGGGCCGGGACATTCCGGGCCGGAGCCTCGCCAGCCGCCTCCCCCCTGCCCGGTGCCCTCCCCTGGCGGAGCCGGCCCGGAGCCCTCGCAGAGCCGCCCGCACTCACCCATCGCCCGGCGCGGGGGTCGCGCCGCTCCGCCCGGGGAGGGGGCAGCGCCTGCCCCGGCATAGAGAGCCCGGGGGGCGGCGGGGGCTGCGGGGAGCCGGCGGCCGGGGGGTCCTGGCGGCGCCGGGCCGGTTCCCCGCTAGCGGGAAGCCCCCGCCGCTCCTCGGGATCAATTTGACGTGGGAATCACGTCAATCCCGGCCGTCACGGCGGCGGCGCCGCCGCCCACTGGCTCCCCCCCGCCCCCCCATGGNCCCGCCCGCTCCTAAATGGCCGCGGCGAGCAGGGCCGGGGGGGCCGGCACCCTCTGCCCGCCCCCTCGGGGCCCGCGCACCCCACCCCTCCCGCACACTCCCGCACATCTCCCCGCACATCCCCAGAGCTGCGGGAAGGCGGAGCGGAGTCCACCGTGGGGGTCACAATTCCCCCCCCGTAAGGGGTCGGGGTCCCTCCTGGCTCTCTCCGCGCTCTCGTTCCCACGCGGGACGCGGACACGCACCTGCCCCGCCTCCGGCCCCGACGAGACCCACGGGCGGGGGCAGCGCCGGGGGCTCCGGGAGGGTCGGGCAGTGCTTTAGCGGGGCGGGGGTACCCACGGAACCCTTCCCCGGGGGGCTCCCCTGCGGACACGCTGCTGTCCACCCAGCACTGAAATCCGACATTTACCCCCCCACAATAACGCCCGAGAGGAGCCTCGTGGATGGGGCGAGTGCTCGGGGCATTCCTGTGGAGTTTTATCCCCGCTCGCAAGGAGAGGTCGGTGGGAAGATCGTGAGTGTTTCCCCGCAAACGACTGAAAGGGTGGGGGGCGAGGGGGGCGCAGCGGGGGCAGCAGCACGGCAAGGCCGCTCCGCAGCTGCTTCGAGGGCGGCTGGAGGGGGCACAGCGCCCACCTCTCCGTGCCCGGCCACCCCGCAGGAGGCGCGGGCACCGCAACCAACGGCATCCACGAGCGGATGGGCACGAGGGGAAGCCCCCAGGGGGCACCCACTCTTGCTCACCCTCTCCTCTGCCCCTCTACCCACCCGAGACGTGGGGATGAACCCACGGAGGCGTCGCGGCAGACGGCGCAGCCTGAGCGTCGGAAAAAGCGCCTGGAGAAGGGAGCGGATCGATTAAACGGGAGTGGAGCATCGCACGGGGTGGGGGTCCCGTGATTGCCTCACCCCCCCGGTACCCATCCGGCTGCAGCGCCCAGGGGGGCCCTGCCACGAGTTTGCCGTTCTCAGCCTGGTGGAGCGGCCGCCGCGGCCCGCGGGGAGCGCAGCATCGAACGGCGGCCGCGGAAGGCAGGTGTGGCTCTCCCTGCCCTGCTGAGCCCACGGGACGGTTTTTCCGAGGAGTGTGGGGGTCCCCTCCCACCCGCGGAGGAACCTTTTCCCTCGGGGGCGCGCTCGGAGCAGCCGCAGCGCTGGAGCATCCCCGACGGGGCATGGGGAAGCCGCGCACAGCCGTGACCGCAGCCAGCCCGCAGCCCTCCGTCCCTGAGGAACAGCGAGAGGCTTTCCAAGAAAAATACCCCCCTTAGAAGAGATTCCCCTCCACCTGCTCCCCGCACACCCCCACCACTCTGCCGGGCTGCCGGACACGACGAGAGGATGGGAGTATCGACCCCCGGCCCTTGCAGGAACGAGTCCTTGGACACAGCGGGGATGGAAAGGGAGGAGAGGAAAATGGGAAGGAATCAAAGAAGGAAAAGAATACGAAGAAAGAATACGAAGGAAAAGAAAACGAAGAAAGAAAAGTAGAAGAAGGAGGAAGATGAGAAGACAAAGAAAACGGACAAGGGGGGGAAAGATGGAAAGAGAGGTAGAAGATAAAGGAAAATAAAAGGGGTAAATACAAAATGAAAATTAAGGAAAAAAAGAAAATATAAAAAATTAATTGAGGAAAAGAAAAAAGAACAAAGGAAAAAATAAAGGAAAAATAGCAGAAATGAAAAGGAGAGGGGAAAGAGACAGGAAAAGCAAAAGGGAAAGCAGAGCGGGCGGGGAGCGGCCGCCTCAGGGGAGATGTGGGTGGGGGTCCCTGTTAATGACACGCTGCAAACGCTCCCTGGGGCGCTCAGCCCCCTGTGCAGCCCCAGGGACAGCGCCGGGGCTGCCCGAGCCCCCAAAGCTGCTCCCCGGGCCGAGTCCACCCTTGCCCTGCCCCGAGATGGTTTCCATTTGCTGCGGCTCGTTTTTCCCTTCTCCCTCCCTCTTTGCCTTCTTATCGTTGCGAGCGCCGTGAGCAAAGTGCGACGTGGAAATGCATTTAAAAAAACCCCTTTATTTTACCAATATTTTGTCAGAGCCGCAGGATATTCGTATTTTTATGCCTGTCGTGACAGAGGCACGATTTTGCATCGTTCATTTTGCTGAGTTAAAACAGAATCAGCAGCGGAACAGGGATCTCTGGAAGTCTTTTTTAATTAAAACGAATAGAAATATCAGGGATATTTGATAGAAGTATCGGGGATATTCCTCCACTGCAGCAGATGACGATTAGTACAGGTAAATGCAGGTGTTCCTGTGTGTTTCACCAGTATTTATTCCAGATTATTTATTACATAATAATATAATAATATAACATCTTAAAAAATAATACAGTCATATTACTATATAGTAATATAAAATATTGTTATATTATTACATAATTCTGTTGTATTATTATCTAATACTACAATGCTAGACTACATTATTCTATTATTTGCTATAATTCATTACTTTATTATTCTATTACATTATTCTATTATTTGCTATAATTCATTACTTTATTATTCTATTACATTATTCTACTATTTGCTATAATTCATTGCTTTATTCTATTATTCTATTACATTATTCTATTATTTGCTATAATTCAGGAATACTGCGGCTCTTAGAGGAGTTTATGGAGTTTGTTTTCTGCCAGGATCAATCCAAACTGGAAAATTCTGTCGCGGTGGGATCAGACACATTGAAAACGGTCCAGCAAGTGCAATCCTACCTCAGTGCCTGTGCTTTGTGTGTCAGAGGGAACACGAAATTAATTCCGACAATATTTTTTGCTCCAGCCTTCTGGCATGAACTGTATGCAGGGAGTTGGATGGTCCTGCTGCTCTGCTCCCAGAAAAGCTTTCCGTTTGCTGAAGAAGAGGCTTTGAGAGCTAAACCAAAATAAAATCCTTCTCCAAAGCTCATTCTGGGACACTTTGCTTAATTGTCTCTTTCAGGTTGTAAAGGCCACGGGTTGAGTAATTAACAATAATTCGGTTTTATTTGTCAAATGCAATTTTGCTCTGTAAAACCCACCTCTGCCAGAAGGCTCCTCAGATCCCCACGGGGGAAAAACACACCAAAGCCGCTCAGATTTTCTGAGTTTGGATTCATTTTCCCTTCTAGAGACTACAGTTTTTGATCACAGATTCATAACATGAAAACGAGGATCCCGGATCCTTAACGTAAAAAAACCCCTTGTGTAAAACGTTGCTGATCTGAGGGCTGTAACACAGCACTTAAATGAAATAAATTGCACGGGTATATCCTGCCTTTCTTTTTGCCCTGATTTTCTGCCTCAGAACAATTTCAGAGCCTTTGAAGTCGCTGTTCGTGGATTTGAAATCTCATTTCATGCCCCGAGCAGCTCGTAAGGAGTAGGAGGGTGTTTGGCTCAGCCTGAAGCCGCCTGGAGGTGCCCGGTCAGGGACCATGCCCGTTCCTTTCCAGGTATTGAGTGTTAAAAACGCAGAGTATTTGGGGAAGAATATGAAACAATCTCAGCGCTAACAGCACGCAGAGCTTTGGGGACAGGGACTGCCTGCCCCGGCTGGCTGGGGCTCCGAGAGGGGCAGAGCTGGAGGCTGTTCCTTGCAAAGGCTCCATCCTGCTCACCCACATCTGGGAGCCGCGTGCAGGGGACGGGCTGGCAGGAGCAGCCTCGGCATTCGGCAGGGCTTGGAATCAAAGCGCTGGGGAAGCCGCGATCCCGCAACCATCGGCTCTGCCTGTGGCAAAAACACATCACCCTGCCTCTGCCCTTGGGCTTCTGCCCCTGCCTTTGGGGTTCTGCCCCAGCCTTTGGGCTCCTATCCCTGCCTTTGGGCTCCTGCCTCTGCCTCTGGGCTCCTGCATCTGCCTCTGGGCTCCTGCCCCTGCCTTTGGGGTTCTGCCCCAGTCTTTGGGCTCCTGCCCCTGCCCNCCTTTGGGCTCCTGCCCCTGCCTCGGGGCTCCTGCCCCTGCCTCTGGGGTTCTGTTCCAGCCTTTGGGGTCCTGCCCCTGTCTTTGGGCTCCTGCCCCTGCCTTTGGGGTTCTGCTCCAGCCTTTGGGGTCCTGCCTCTGCCTCGGGGCTCCTGCCCCTGCCTTTGGGGTTCTGCTCCAGCCTTTGGGCTCCTGCCCCTGCCCTTGGGCTCCTGCCCCTGCCTTTGGACTCCTGCCCCTGCCTCTGGGCTCCTGCCCCTGTCTCTGGGCTCCTGCCTCTGCCTTTGGGGTTCTGCCCCAGCCTTTGGGCTCCTGCCCCTGTCTTTGGGCTCCTGCCCCTGCCCTTGGGCTCCTGCCCCTGCCTTTGGGCTCCTGCCTTTGGGCTCCTGCCTCTGCCTCCTGCCTTGCTGGCACAGCCCACGTGCCCTGCACAGCATTCCCTGAGGAAATGGCCACCCCTGTCCTGCAAACACTCATCCAGCCCCAGCTCCAGAGGTGCTGAGAGCCCACAGCCCTCGGGCCTCTGGTGGGAGCTGTAGGTGCTGGGAGGGACAACCAGCAGCTTCTCAGACAGAGGCTTTGTCTCCTGCCCTGCCAGCTGCCCTCAACACCCACCAGGGTCACAGAAGTGTAGACTCACTTAGGTTGGAAAAGACCCCTAAGACCCCTCAAGTCCAACCTGACAGACAGCGCCTGTCTCTCTTGGGTGAATATTTCATGGGTCCTACAGCACTCTGAAAGAGAAACAAAACTCCCTCCAAATATTTTCCTTTAGATTAAGGTCTTGCTTAGTGTTAAGCCCACATGGAAACCCTGGCCTAGGTGTAAATCTTTGCAGGATCAGCTTATTAACCTCTGCCCAGCTTTGCAAACAAACTCTGCAGTGCTGGGCTGAAGGGCTGCTAAACCTCTTCCCTTTGTTTTCTTATTGAAATGGATTTCTCCTGGCCACAGCCGAGTGGGAAGGCCTCAGGCTTGGCAAAGGATGGGATGCTGAGCTGTGCTGGTGGAAAAACACCCCACACAGGCTGCAATAGCACCGGGAGGGTTGTTGGGCTTGGCACAGGTGGCTCTGCAGGGAGGGCAGGGAAGCTCCTTCTGCTGGAAAACATTCCAGATGAGCTTCGGGTACATTTGCTCACACTTCAGTCAGCCAGGTTTTATGGCATGGATCCATCCAGCACATCACCCCCTGCTCCTGGAGATGGTCCTCTCCTGGGTTTGTGTGGGATCTTCTTATCCAGAGGAAGTCCAGGAGAAGGACTGCAGGGGGAAAGGAGGGGAGGAGGTACCTCAGGGTGACCTGAAAGGCAGGAATAATAACCCATTATCTCACAGAGGAATAACCTGCCCTGCTGTTCAGCCAGCAATGGGCTCCATCAGCCCAGTGCCAAGGTCTCACCTGAGCCAGGAGCTTGTGGCTGATGGAACACAACTTCGAGGGGGCAGCACTGCCTCCTCCCTTCATTTGTCCCCCCCAGCCAGCCAAGACGCGTCTCCCAAAGAACAGACACTCCCCATCAGGTTTGTTCCATGTCTGGCTGGGTGGTGGTGCTGGTGAGAGATGCAGCAGGTTAAATTTTACAGTGCTGAATTCAGCCCTAAATGTTGCAGTGCTGAACATCACCCCTCCCCTGCAGCTCCTCAAGGCTGGGGCCACACTCCAGAGCCCTCAGCCAGGGCCCTGGCTCAGGGATGTGCTCAGCAGGTCATTCCAGCCAGCCCAGAGCGTCACAGAGCGGCTCCAAAGCACTTCTGGGGGTTCAGAGCCATTTAGTGGCAGGTAAACTCTTTTCAGGGATCATTTCCCAGCAGAAACTTGTATCAGTGTGAAAATGTGCCAAGGTAGCAGGGCCAGGGTGAGGGGAGCAGCAGAGAACGTTATAACCATCATAAAGACCCTGAAGAATCATCACAAAACTCGGTTTGTTTCTCCCTGTGTGGGACACGGGGGATATAAAATGGGATTTACAGCACGTAAAGCTGTGAAGAGCTGCCTTGTCCTCCTCATCCAGCTCCTTCAGCCCTGAATCCCCTGGCCAGGCACCACTCCAGTGATGCTCCCTTTGCTTCCCATTCCTGCCTGCACGTGCTGGTAGCTCCTCCTCACACAAGGCCCCTAAAATTCGGGATGGGGGGTGCCAAAAAATACCTTGTCTGCAGTGCTCTGCCTCCCTCAACCTTCAGGACTGGCAGGAGACAATGAAAATAACCCCAAAAGTCCTTATTTATGCCTCTATACCTTGTTTTCACTGAAATCTTTCTCTGGGAGGAAAAAAAAGTCCTTTGAGCAAAATGGATCCTTTGAGCAGGTGTGTGGGGTTGAGATAAACGTTTTGCCATGTGAAAGATTTCAGTTTTCAGATTTTTTTTTTCACAGATGAGATAAGAGCAAGTGGCAGGAAAAGTTTCACATTCATTTCAGGGAAAAGCCAAAATGGTTTTTGTCGTTTCTGATCCAGGTTTGATGGGAAGTGCTCTGTCAGTTTGCTTTGAAAGAGGAGCTAAAAAACCCCTCCAGGTTGTTTCATTTTAAATCCTTCCTGGAAAGCAGGCACAGCTTTTTGCTCTTGTGAGAAAATACATCCATGGCACCAACCTGGAGCTCTGGGGAGAGATGGAGTGGGAGATCCCATCGTGTGGGAAGCCAGGGAGCCTTCCTGGCTCTGGCTGCTGCTTCTCTCTGTGGAACCACCTCCAGCAGATCAGCTCCAGAAGGCTTTAAGAAAGGCATGGAACAGGTCAGGTGAATGTTGCAGCTGCTGCTCACCTGGGAGAGCAGCAAGCCTTGGGATGGGAACACCTGGGATGGGGGCTGCAAACACAGTGGCTCCTTGCTGGAATTCCCCCCCAACTCCAACGCTGCCCCTGCAGGGAAAGGGGCTCTTTGAGTTCTTGTGTGTTACCAGAAGTGTGCCATGCCAAAAGCCCTCGTGGATGGCCTGGCCGGTAACTGGGATAAAATGGGAAGGAAATTTCACATCTTGTCCTGGCAAGAGGCACATGGAAGCTCAGTTTGGAAAGGCTGCTCACAAACAATGCCCCTGCCACTCACTCAGCGCTCTCGGGGCACAGGATCCATTCTGGTTCCCATTTATTTGCTGGAATTGTGGGACATGTCAGGAGAATTTAATACACATGATGCAGGCACATGAATAAGCTGGATCCTTTTCTGGGAACAAGCATTCCTAAGGCTCCATGTGGTTCCCCATCTACAGAGATGGGGGTATTTATTTCAGGCGCTCTGGACTCCATTTCAGGCAGGGAAGATCCCACCAAACCCAGCAGAGACATTTCTGCTCATGTCAACAGAGCTCAGAGCCCCACTCAGGAATGCACTTAAAACACGTGCTTAACTTTAAAGCCAGGCTTAAGTCTTGCCTTTGGTGAAAGATGAGGAGTTCAAACAAGCCTTCCTGTGCCTACCTGGCTCCCAGCTTGGCTGATGTTCAGGGCAGAGCAAGGCCAGGCTTGGAACAGAAAACTGCAGGAACAGCCCATGCTGGAAGTTTCATGGATCCAGGTTGTCTGTCTGCTCATCTGGCCAGAGCCACAGATGGAGGCAGAGCCCTGATTTCCCAGAATTGTGTGGATAAATAACCTGGATGTGCCCAGCCAGCAGCTCAGATGGATTTGGGGTCCCCACCCATCTTTGTCACCACATGAGGTGGGTGATTTTCAGCACTGATTCCCCCTCGTGCCCTTCACCACTTCTGCCTTCCCACCTTCACTCCTTGCTGCCATCAAAACACCATTTCCTCTCCCAAAGCCTGGTCTGGGCCAGGGGGTGGAGAAAGACCCCCAGGGGGTGGGAGAAAGACCCCCAGAGGGTGGAGGGAGACCCCCTGGCCCAGGTCACTGTCCCCCACCACACACTTGTGAGTGACCCAAGGCTGCTCCTACAGGAGCCCTTTGGCTCCACATTCCCCCCCAGGACCAGCTGCTGCCAGGCAGGATGCAGGGAAAAGGGAGCATCAGCACCAGGGGATAACACTGACAGCTTTACATCCGAGTCTGCAGCTCAGGCAGGGGCAGGACAGGATTCCCTGGGATGGCTGGGATTGGGATGGAGGGACTGGGAGAGCACAGGTGCAGGAAACCCTCTGCAGAGACAGACATCCCCTTGTGCACTTCTCCTGGGGATTTATTTTCCCTCTCCCAAGCCCTCACGCTGCCTGAAGGAGGGACCTGCCCCAAGAGCCAACATCTCTGGTGATTAATTCCTCGGGATTAAGTTCCTCTGATTTCAAACAACAGATAAGTGCTAACAAGGGGGGATATCCCTACCCTAAACATGGCTTTGGCATTTACCATTTGAAATAATTTATATTCTCTGGTCTGGTGGGTTTGTATCACCAGACTTAATGACTGTTTCTGTTTAATTTTCAGATGCTTAATTGCAGTAGAACACTTCAACACCATTAAATTAAAACAAGCTACCAGCTTTTCCTTGCCTGTGCTGCTGGCCTGGCTCCAAGGGACATTTAAAGCAACCTCAGATGTTTTAGTCCTGCCACACAGGCTGCTCCCTTCCCAAAAAGGAGCTTGTGTGTGTTGGGGCAGGGGAGGTGCCTAAACCCACTGATGGGGGAGCACAGAAAACAACTCCCAAACAGGAGACCCTTGGGATGAGGCTGTGCTCCCTCCTCAGGAGCAGATTTGTGGTACCCACCCATCCTCACACCGCCAGGGAAAGGGTTTAGGAGCCAGAAGGACCCCAGAATGGGAGCAGATCCCAGGGAGGAGCCATCAGTCCCCAGCCCTGACAGACTTCCCCTCTTCAGTCCAAGCTCTGATGGAAAAGCTTCTGTTTGGGGGCTTATCTCAGGCAATTTCACATCTTGGAGCAAATTTTCCAATGTGGAAGTACTTTGGGTATCAGGTACCTATTAAAAAGGAGTCAGAGGAAATGGAGCTCCTCTATAAGTTAATATTCCTGGGCAATGGATGTTTAGAGTTATTTTGTGTCTTTACAACATCATTCAGAGGGGTATTGTTTGCTCCTGACAGATTTTCTTTCAAGATGAATGTGCTTATGAAAACCTTGTGCCCTGCTGCATGAGCAGAGCTGGAAATCCATCAGCAATACCACGGCCATGACACAGCGCCGCGAGAGCAGAGCAAATGACAAACAGAATCTGGTTTTTCAGAGACCAGAGGAGAAATGATGTGAAGCCAAAGCTGGCCCTTGGCCAGCCACCCTTCCCGTCCTGCTGTTGGCACTGCCGGGGAGGAGGGAGAGGGTAAAAACACAGCCAGGCAGGGAAACAAAACACAATTAATTGGGGGGTAAAAATAACCCAAACCTGCCAGCACTCGGACTCTTTTTAGCAAACAAGCACATGGAAAAACTCATATAAAGTTTAAAGACTATTGAGACCAAAGATGCTTGTTATCCACATAAATAATTTCGTCGGAGATCAGCGGAAACAATGCAATTAGGGGCGAGTTGCATTGAGCACGGTGGGATTGCATCCAGTTGCTGTGCATCCCTGGGAAAATTCAAACATCATGGAGCACGCCCCGAGCTCCTCCAGCTGCCAGAGCTGGGGGGATGTGGGGGGGTTAATGGGTTTGTAGTGTTTTCTCGCCTGACCCTAATTAGACAAGACAAGGGGCTGGTCCCTTTGCTGCGGGAGACAAACCAGCACAGAGAGGGAACACACTGGGTTAAGTGGGACAGGGCAGGTTTGGAAGCAGGGGAGCATTGCAGGAGGCACAAAAGCATCGCTGGTAGGTGATGGTGGGGCTCAGCCTGCCCGAGGAAGGAGCTGTGGGAAGAGGGGATGCTCCCGTGCTGCCCTGTCCATCCTTCCCACACTCCCAGAGGCTTTGCTGGAAACCAAAGAGGGTTTAGGAGGGAGAAGAAGAAAATAGAGGACACGGGGAGGAAAAAACTTAAATGCTACTTGGGCAAAGGTGGCCTTGTCTTCACACCTGTGTCCTGGGAAACTGCAGGAATGAGGAAACCATCCATGTTCAGCCAGCCCAGAGGCCACGGAAGACAAAACCCCCCACCCACCCCAGTCAGGGCTGGGAGAGACCAAAAAAAGACTTAAAACAACATTTGTGCCAGGTTACCTGATCCTGGTGTGGGGATGAATGTGAGAACAGCCCGGCTCCAGCCTCTTCTCTCCTGTCTGATCATTATCTCAAGAGGAGACACAATGCTCTGTTTTCCTGTCTGTTACAGATGTCTGAAAAATAACACTTCAAATTAATTTCCTTCTCCAGAGTCCTTGAGAAATGGGCAAACAGGGGAGGCACAGCCCCCGCTGTCCATACTCCTCACACTGGATCTGCTCTGCTCCTGAGAACTCCTCACCCTGGAATTAATAAAGCCTCTCATAAACCTGAACATGATTCATTTTTCTCAGAAAGCCCAATGGTTGAAATCTCCTGGGGTTGCTTCCCTTCTCTCCTAGGAGCCTGAGCAGCATTTCCAGCTTTCCAAGGGACTGAGACTGACAGGGGACATCCATCCTTCCATCCCTCCATCCCTCCATCCATCCATCCATCCATCCATCCATCCATCCATCCATCCATCCCCCCATCCATCCATCCATCTATCCCTCCATCATTCTGACCCACATTTCTTGGTGCCCACCCTCCCACTTTACCATCCACTGCCAAACATCAACAGCAGCCTCAAAAATACTCATTTCCTATCCCTGGGACACAGAACTGGCAGAGACCAGACAAGCTGTGTCCCTGTCCCGAGGGAGGGACTTCCCTGAGCAGCCACAAGGACATGGAAAGAGTCCCCAGAGCTGTTTATTTCTTTGTCTGGAGTCATTTTCTCCAGAGTGGGCTCAGCCACCATCCTGCCTGCAGGTGTCCCCCACAGCCCTTCCAAAAGGCAGTTCCATGCCAAGGAGCTTGCCCTGGTCAGCAAAAGAGGGATGATGAGCCCAGGAAGGAGGAGGGACTATCCCAGGATAATGTACTAGGGGGAAAAAAGAGACAACCCAAGTGCCCTGACAGGGCAAACTCCCTTTCCACCAGCCCCTGTTATATGTCCATGCTCAGCTGCTACTCCCTTATCTCTTATTTAGGATGTTTGAGTCCCAAACCACAGCCTGGTGGAGGCTCAAAGCCTGTTTCCCAGGATAGATCAGGGCTGGGAGGGCTCTGGTTGCTGCTCTGTCCCTTTTCACCGTCCCCACCGTCACCTCTTGGATGGACATTGGCAAAGCTGGGCTGGCACAGCCAGGACAGCACAAGGACGTGGAGCCACATCCACACCTCCAGCTTCTCCCGGAAAATACCAGCAAGCAGAGGCTTGTTGGGCAGGAAAGGGACCCCTGAAGGGGATATCTTTCACCTCTTTGTGACTTCTTCCACAAATACCCCGTCCTTCAACACCTTTTTGTTGACAAAATCTCTGTCAATACAGCCTGAACTTCAAACTTGATCCCAATCTCCTCACAGAGGGGAACCGGTTGTGCCAGAAGTGCTGCTGGGAGAGGTGTCTGTGTGGAAACCCAGCCCTGACACTGGGAGGTGGCACGAGATTTGCTTTCCTAAGATCATCCAGGTTGGAGAAGCCCTCTGGGATCCAGCCCACCCTGTGCCCGATGCCCACCCAGCCCAGAGCTCTGAGTGCCACGTCCAGTCGTTCCCTGGACACCTCCAGGGATGGGCACTCCAAACCTGTCTGGAAAGCCCCTTCCAGTGTCTGACAATCCTTCCTGTAAAGAAATTCCTCCTGAATTCCCTCTGTGGAAGGAAATCTCCCCACGTGCCTGTGCAATTCCACCCACCTGGGTGTGGGATGTCCGAGGCTCTCAGAAGCTGCAGGGGCTGTTGAGCTGATCCAGCAGGGGAGTTCGAGCAGGAAATACCTTTAAAGTGCTAAAATTCTCTTTGATACAACAAGACACGGTGAATAAGGCCATGGCTTTGAAAATCCTGCTGTCATGGAGGTGCTTTTCAGGGTGCTGAACCTGCTGGCAGCTCCTGCACCTTCATTCCAAAGAAAAGGCCAAAGCAGCAGCAACTTCAAATGGCTCGACATAAAGGAGGAGAAAGCAGGAAGCTCATCCAGAGAAAAACAGCAAACACACTCCGGGTCTGTCAGGGACCAGAGCAGAGGGGAATAACCATAACCTGGTGCCCAGAGCCAAGAGGGAACTGTGTGAACTGGCAGAGCCTGGGATTCCCATGAGGATTTGGGATTACCATGGGGATTCCCTGGGATTCCCATGAGGATTTGCCTGGGAAGCATCTCCAAAGAGCCACAGGAGGTGTTTTTATCCTTGCCAGTACTTTGTCCCAGATAACCTCAGGGGCAGATCATGGAGGGTGGTGGCCACACACCTGAGGGAGCAGCTCATGGCAGCTGAACAGCACAGGAGAGCAATTCCAAGGGAAAAACTCATAGAATTGAAGAATGGTTTGGGTTGGAAGGGACCTTAAAACTCATCTCATTCCAATCCTCTGCCATGGGCAGGGGCACCTTCCACTGGGCCAGGTTGCTGCAAGCCCTGTCCAGCCTGGCCTGGAGCATGAGCAGAAAAAGTTGTTTATTTCATTAACCCCTTCACTGAAAAGTCTCTAAAAAAACCCCAAAACCCCAAATCTGGAACACTTAGATGTCAATATTTACAGATGTAAAAATACAGATATTTATATTAAGCTTTTGGGTATTTTTTTCAGTATTACATTTAAGGAGAAATGGACCAGCAGAGGTGAAGGAGTCACCTTTATCTTACCAGCCTCATTTTTGGAAATGTAAAAGTCTGAAATTTGGGAATGGAGATAAAATTCACCAAGGTCTCTCTGGCAAAAATCAGAAACATTTAAGCATTGTCAGCATGTGCATTTTTGGCAAGGCTTCAAAGAAGCAGGGGGGAGGAAAGTAACTTGTTCTCAAAAGATAATTCCTCAGGTGACAAGAGGTCGGCCAGGGCTGAAGGGGATTTTGGGGGGCAGAGGCTTCGGGGTGGCTCCCAACGTCAGGCAGGTTGTGTTTCCCCCACAGCTCCGGAACGGGTCAGGGCACAGCGAGCCGGTGTCCGAATGGAGTGGGAAGACACCTGAAGTGGGAAAAGAGGAGGGAAAAGCTGAGAGAAGAGGCAGAAGCGGCTGCCGGGCAGGAGGGGCCGCCTGCGGCTCCCTCTAGTGCCGCTTCCCAGAGGTGCCGGGTACCAGGGATGTCCTAGCCCGTATCCTGGGGCCGGAAAACCTCCTCTGGATGGGAACAGTGAGCACAGCTCTGCCCGTCCCCTGCTCCAGCCCTCAGGACACCGCTGAGTTGACCCTTTGCAAGCTGGTGCCACCAAATCCCCCCGAGCAGAGCCTGCAGGCGCCTCCTCAGGGCCCCCGAGCGGTGCCGGGCAGCACATCCTCCTCTGGCACATCCCCCTGCCAGGATCCCCCCGGGGTAAATCCCACAAAGAGTTAAAAGCCATGGGAAGTGCGATGCCCCAGCTCTGGGGACAGACCTGGCTTTATTCCTGTGTCCCTGCCAACACACACAGAAGTGCCACATGGCAAATATTTGCCCTGATTCAGGAATAAACAGCGTGGCTCACGTGGGTGGGCAGCACCCAAACCCAGCCCAGGGCATGGGCACAGCACCCAAACCCAGCCCAGGGCATGGGCACAGCACCCCAACCCGAGCACAGGGCACAGGGCACAGCACCCAAACCCAGCCCATGGCACGGGGCACAGCACCCAACCCCGAGCCCAGGGCACAGCTCTGCTCCTGCAGGGCTCCTGCACAGCTCCCACCTGGAGGCTCGGCTCTGCCCCTTCAACCCCACCCATGTCCCCTCCAAGGGAGAGGGGCAGTCACCAAAACCCTCACCACGAGGCAAGGGAGGGTGGCAGGTGCCAAAGATGAGCTCAGTTGGTTAACACTTGGTTGGAATAATGCCAAGGCCATGGGTTCAATCCCCTGTGTGGGCCCATTGACTTCAGGGTTGGACTCGATGATCCTTGTGGGTCCTTCCAACTCAGAACAGTCTGGGATTCTGTGAAAGCAGGAGCCCTCCAGGCCACGGGCACAGCATTTGTGGCCTGGGGACAGCTCAGGGACAGCCCCGGACACCAGACCTGTACCCAGCGAGGAGCAGCCTCCTCTCCTCCTGCTGTGCCCCCACACCCCAGGAGCAACCTCCTCTCCTCCTGCTGTGCCCTGGGGGATGCCCGCACCCCGGGAACAGCCTCCTCTCCTCCCGCTGTGCCCTGGGGGATGCCCACACCCCAGGGGCTCCCCAAGCTCCATGTCCCGGACTCAGTGCCCCGGCACGGTGCCATCCCCACCCTGGCCCCGCACAGCCACCCTGCTGGCCTGGAGCTGGCCGCTGTGACCGCGTGTGCCAGGCGGGGAAAGGGCACGGGAGAGTGCCACTGAGGCCTCTCTGGGCACCGAGGGCCGGGAGGTTTGTGCTCCCGCGGCCCTGCAAGGACTCCGCTGCCAGCAGCGCTGCTGCAGCATCGCAGCGCGCCGGGAGATGGCAATGTCCATCTTCGCGTCCCTGCGCCGGGAAGGAGCTGCGGGGAAGCTGCCCAATAAAGCCGTTCCATCCAGGAGCCCCAGATAAGTCCTGCACAGGGAAACACCTCTCCAGCGGCTCTAAATGCGCGGGGATTTATTTTTGTGTTTAAAGCAATAACGTGTATTTGCCCTGGGGTGCATTATCTCCCTCTGTCTTCTCGAATAAACTACAGAAAATTAGAGTGTCCCTGTTATCTGTTTGCTATCTGCCGTGGGATTAGAGGCTTCATGAACTAAGCTTTGAATCAACAACGTTTTATTGGTTCATGTCACTGAAGGCTGGTTACGACCGAGCTAAAGAAGACATCAAGCCTCCCTCCTTCCCTCCCTCCACCAGGATGGGCAGGAGAGAGGCTGCCAATCCCAGGGACACGTGGCCAGCCGGTCTCCTCCCCTTGCCCAATTCTGAGCCAGTTTTGGCTATTTTTTTAAAGAGGTGGTGAAAGGGTCATTGCTGAGGAGGCCCCAGCCCCAACATGCCCGCAGAAAGCTCAGCCCACAGCAGGTGCCTTTCTCCAGGTGACATGTTCGGATTTAAATGACCCCCAGGAGATGACCCAAAATGGGCAGCCAGGTCTGAAGCCGTGATGGATCTTGGGTGTTGTGGCTCCCCTGGTCCCACCCAGCCCATTTGCTTTACTCCCCCCCGGGGGGCTTGGCTGCCTCTGCCGACTTTCTGAGGAGAAAAAGAAATGTGGGGAGTTGATTTTCCATAATTATAAAGCACAAGTTTCTTAAATAGGGAACAACATCCTTACTGGGGACCACCACATTCCCCACATCACATGAGGTGCATCTCCCTTGCCTGGCTGGGAGGGAAAAGGAGACACTTATTCCCAAAAAACTGCTTGGAAACACATTTGTGGGATTCTCCTTCTCCTCCTTCCTACTCTTTCCCCCCCCCCCTTTTAATTTTATAAATGCAACTCCATCACTCCAGAAGTCAGTTGAGGGGTGACAATGGTGCCCAGAGTGTGCAGTGTTGGGAATTTGTGCTCGGAGCGTGGCTCCAGCTGCAGCTGCCCATTCCACCTCCCATGAAATAACCTTTGGATCTGTGCATGCAAGACATGCAGCCAGGCTGCTCCCTCAATAAGATGTCCTTACTTAGTTTTTGTATTACTGTTATCCGAGAGGATCAAACCAGACAGATGCATTTACTGTTTGCCATCAAAAGATAATAAAAAGAAACAGTTTATAAAATCAGATTATATGAAAAATTGCCTAATGATTATAATTTCCAAACCCGCTGCTGAATAATGATGTATTCAAGAGTTGTCATCGAGTGATGAAAGAAACCTAATATGAAAGATTTTGCCTCTGAAGAATGACTACAGATGAATTGCACAGAGATACAATCCCCCGATAAAGGACAATAAGAGCCTCGAGAACACTTAATAATAGACTACTCAGGATGAATTGAGTATTGCAATAAAAGCCCATAAATTAAAAAGTTTCAAAATGATTTCTGATAAAAGACATGCCAAGGTGAAATAAAAAAGGAAAGAATCCTTTAAATCAACAGATACACTGGCTACAGCACATTAGGGAGTGGAAAACACGCTCTAGAAACTCCAAATAATTGATTTTAGAGAGAATGCTGTCACACCTTGTACATGGCAGGATTTCCTTGGAAAACCTTCTCTGTGAGCCAGGCTGGGGTGTGGAGGGATGTGCTCTGGGTGATGGGGTGGCTCAGCTGCTCCCATGGGTGCTGTGCTGCTGAGTGCCTGCCAGGAAGGGGGAAGGACAGACCTGCAGGGAGAGGAGAGTGTGGCCTGGGCATCCACCAGCCCCTCCTCAGCCCCGGGGCCCCCCAGCTCCAACCTCCCCTCAAAACACTGAATCCCATCAGGCTTTGCAGACTTTTAACATGGAAGAGCTTCCCAGCTCCCAGAGGCTTTCCAGGACCTCCTTGGGCATCAGTCCCAGCTCCCAGAGGCTTTTCAGGACCACCTTGGGTGTCAGCTGGGCACAGCACAGCTCCCAGAGCAGCTCCAGGATGCTCCCCGTGTGTCCCAGTGTCATGGAAAAGCCAAACACAACCACACCTGTGATGACCCCTGGCTGCTTCTGGGTCTTCCTGGCTGAGCCAGGAGCCCACACTCTTCAGTCTCAAAGGCAGAGAAGGACAGAGGGTGTGACTAAAGAGTCACCCTTCCCTTGGGCATCTCTGGATGCCCCTGGCTCATGCTCTGAGCCTGTGACTGAAGAGTCACCCTTCCCTTGGGCACCTCTGGATGCCCCTGGCTCATGCTCTGAGCCCGTGATCCTGCCAGGAGGAGGGGGGAAGGTGGTTTTGCCTTGTGCTCCATGGTCTGAAATGCAGATCCATGCACTGCCCCAGCCCTGCTGCCTCTCTGTGCCACAGGGACACGGATGATTTATTGGAAGCTGCGCCAGCAGATATTATTCATGTTGGAAGCAAGGAAAGGTCTTTGATATGTATCTAAAAAAGCTTCAAATCCATAAAAGAGATAAACTTGTATGAATAGTGTCACCCAGAGTAGAGATGAAACTCTCAGACACATCTTCCTATCACAACACAGAGCAGGACAACTGTACTTAAACAATCTGGGCACTAATTTCACTTAAAAGAGAATTCTATTACCACATTCCTGTGGGAGCAGAGCTGCTCTGGGTGTGCTGTCAAGGCTTTGTTTGCTGTGGGTGCCCACACTGGTGTGCACACCCCACCAGCCCTGCTAAGAACAGAATTCTCTCTCAACCCCACCAGTTTGGGCTCAAAACTCCAGTCACCCCCAGGCCCACCTGACCTGGGCAGTGAGAGAATGACAGGATCTGTCAAGGAACCCTTTAGTCCAGAGAGAGCTGTTGCATCCCCACAGGGCTGCTGCCAGCACTGGGATTAGACAGTGACTAATTACAGCTTTGTTTCCTTTAATAAAGAGACACCCAAGCATTGGGCACAACTGCAGAGGAAAACAATAATCATAAAGTCTCCCACTAAACGCCTGCAATTAGAGCATTCACTATTAATTGCGCTCATTAACCTAGCACACAGAGCAGCTGCTGGAGAAACAGCTCCAGGGCTGGCACTATCATGGAGCATCCCTGAATTATCCCACTGCAGGACCAGCCCCCAGGGAGCGATGGATGGGAGTGTCTTCCCCAGATCCCACAAACAGCCAAGCTGGGGAAAGGGGGGGAAGTGGATTTTGACACTCACGAGCATCAAAGGGTTTGCAATCACTGGGAAAAGAGATTCCTTGGCCATGATTGCTCAGTTAAAAGCAATTATTTGTGGAAACAAACAACACCCTACGCTGGGCTGGAGTCCTCCCAGAAGCCAAGCCCCGAAGGAAGCAGAGCCAGGCAGCACATTCCCATCCAGCACATTTTCCCCAGCCACCCTGCATCCAGCTCTCCCTTCCTAGTGCTGCTCCTGCCCAATTTTGGTTTGGTTGATTGGGTGTTTTTATTTATTTCCCTCAAATTATTTCTATTTTTAACTTTCTAAACTCCAGGAAAACCCTTTAACTTTCCTGTAGACTCTCCAATTCTCACAGCTCATTCCCAGGGAACACAACAGAACAAAGCCCAGGAGCCCAAGCACCTCTCAGTAAGGCTCCCACTGCGCTTCCAGGGACAGCACAGCCCTGCTCCATCTGGCAGCCAGGGGTGCAATTAAAGGAGAAGGAATTGTTTCCTAATTTTGCCTGTCTCCAGAAGGATCTATCTTTATGTCACCTCGTTATTGCTCCTGCACGAAGCTGCTACCGAAACCCAGCTGTGCTGGGGGCACAACAACACAGAGAGGGAACAGAGGATCCCTGAACATTTCCAACCCAAACTTTCTGCCCTTGCTTGTGCTGCCAGGCTTTATACCCCCACAGCCGCAGGATTCGCTCCTGCCAAATGCCCCTCAATGCAGGGGTGCCTGAGACACAGATACCCCCCGCCCCCAGCCCATGGAGCACAGCACAGGTTTCAGCTTCCTGACCCCACCACATCCCCTCCGAGCCCTCAATGCTCTGAAAAAGGGGCTGCGTCGGCTCTCCAACTCCAAACTACTCTCAGAGCCCTTTTGGGGAGAGATTCAGTCCCTTTCTGCTTGGCTTTCTTCACCAGAATATTCATATTTTCCCATCTGCGCCTTATTTTAAAGCCCTTTTTCTCCCTTCCTTCCTTTTTTGACAGCAAATGTGATGCTTTTGTCCCCATTCTTTCTCTGGCTCTGATCCTGTGAACAAAAAATAAATGCCAGAGCATCTGAAGTGGCCGTGCAGTGGGTAAAACCCTGGCTGCCTTGAAACGGAGAGTAAAACACCCATTCATTCCCCTCCGCCGCCGCCTCACCCCGTGACTTCAATGGGACAAACTCACAGGGCAGAAAGTTGTTTGTTGTCCCTTAAATGGCTCCATTGTCTATTGTTGGGGCCCTTTCCTGAGCTCTAAATCTTCCTTTAGCTCTGCTCTCGGCCTGTCCCAGGGCCCGGGGAGGACAGACACCCTCCAGACACAGTGAGCGCCTTCGCGGGCTCCCGGCGTTGCTCGGAGCGAGGGGACATTTATCCCAAAGGCATTTTCTGCCCTGTTTGTGAGGGGCTGGGCTGCAGCACCCAGGAATAACCTCATTTCCCCCCCCGGGAAGAATAAGGGGTGTATTTTGGCAGCAGGCTGGGTGACCCCCCACCTGTGTGGCTGCCTCCAGTGCCATCCACCTGCACCCCGAGGCTGCAGCTCTGGCAGCTCCTCCAGCCCCCAAACAGGCAGAGCTGGGCTTTGCTGTGCCAAATCCTTGTGACTGGAAGGGACTAAGGAGAAAGAGCTTTTTCTAAGAGTCCATGTCGCTGAATACATTAGGCATGGTTCCTCTCCAGAGCCTCGTGCCTGCCGAAATCGGAGATAAAAGGTCCTTGTCCTCCCCAAATCAGCTGCCTTTCGAGAACGGGGGAAACAAAAATATCTTGGAACAGTGATCCAAGCAGGCCTTTATGGGAAATCATAGAATGCTTCGGGTTGGAAGGGATCTATAAAGCTCATCCCATTCCACTGCCCCTGCCACGGGCAGGGACACCTTCCCCTACCCCACGTTGCTGCAAGTTCCATCCAACCTGGCCTTGGACACTCCCAGGGATGGGGCAGCCACAGCTCCTCTGCCCAACCTGTGCCAGGGCCTCACCAACCCCACAGAAGAGAATTTCTTCTAATATCTTATCTGAATTGATCCTCTCTTAGTTTTAAATCAAGTTTAGTTTAAAACCATTCAAAAAAAAGCCTGAACCCAGCTCACTGTGAACTATTCCAGATGCCCAAATCCGGCCCGTTTTGAGGGATGCAGAATTCCAGGTACGAGGCTGACATTCAGCTGCAGGGGAGCTGGAGAAGGGACACCTGTCCCTCCGCCGGGTGACATTTCCCTGCTCCGCCGTGATTTGGGGAGGATTCAGAGATGGTTTTATTGAAATGCCCTTTGTCGGGCACTGCGGCAGCCGCGGCCGCCGGGGCGAGATGCGGGGAGCGGCCACACGGTGTCAGCGCAGATCGCGACATCCGCGGCCCCGCACCGGAGCCCCGCACCAGAGCCCCGCACCAGATTCCTCCCTCACAGCCCCACACCAGAGTCCCCCATCACAGCCCCACACCAGAGTCCCCCACCAGAGCCCCCCATCACAGCC
>VWZD01009107.1:276103-297669 GCA_013396695.1 Sakesphorus luctuosus | reverse complement strand
ACACCAGAGCCCCCCACACCAGAGCCCCACACCAGAGCCCCCCACCCAGAGCCCTCCCGGCCTCACCATGGGGTAAATGCTCTCAGCAGTTTCCCTGCTCTGGGCACTGCCCCATCCCGGGAAACCCCAAAAAGGAAAGGGATAAAGTGCCAGCAAGGCTGACCCAGCCAGAGCTTTTCTGTCCCAATCTGTGCCACACCAGTGACATGGATGGGGCCAAGTGGTTCCAGCCCGGCCACAGGCACTTGGCAATGCACAGACAAGCTCTGCCAGCATTGCCTTTTCTCTGGTGTGGTTTTCCTTTCCTCTTCCTTTTTTCTGCCCACTTCCTTCTATTCATTCCTCTACCTCATCCCTCTTGTCCTCTCTATCTTCTGCTGCAACAGCCCCAGAGCATTCCCAGCCCTGGCCTTCCCTCCAGGAACCAAAACTCTTATCCCAGGTCCCCATAGTGGGGATCCCACATTGCTCCAAGCCCCATCCAACCTTTTCCCTCACTGAGATTTTTAGCAGCCCCGAGTTCTACTGAAGCACCAACCAAGAAGCTCCCCAGTTTCATCCCTCACAGTTTCATCCTTCTCTGCTCCTCCCCTCTCAGGGGGTGCTCAGGGGGTGCTCATGGCAGTTTAAAGCCCCCCTTGGCTCTGCACAGTCACTTTCCATCCATCCCACTGTTGCTCAAACCAGTAATAGAAAATCCTGAGAAATGACAAGTTCTGCTTCAAACATAACTCTTAAACTGCAACAGATTTCTCTACACTCCCCTTCTGGTGCCCTCTGAATGCTCCTATTTCAGTTTTTCCACTACAAACAGCAATTTTTCTCCCCTTTTCAGCCAGAGCAGAAATCACACGAGAATCTAAGAGCAAAAATCCAGCAAATGAGGCTCTAAAACCAGATATGTATTCTAGGGGTTACAATAAATGGGATCAATAAGCCTCAAGTAGGACTTTATGGCCTTCTGGAATATGAACCTGGTTTAGCTGAGCCATCTGAGCAGCCACTTGGCCATCATCGAGAGGCAATTGCTGGGAACAGTTTTGGAGATTAGGTAAAGGCAATCAGCCCCACTGGCCAGAGCTGCCCCACTCAGCACAGCGAGGCTCTGGATCAGTCCAGCATTCCCAAGTCTGGGCAAGTACCCAACCCATCCCTGTGGCACAAAGCAAGTGGCAGCTTAGCCCTGCCCTTTGCTGTAGCAGAGCAGCACATGCTTTACACCACACAGGAGTGTTTCAGGAACTTCAGATGGAAGGAAAACCCTCAAGTTTCACAATAATTTCCCTTTCCCTGCACTGCAGAAATTTCTGGAGTCTGGTATTGGCCAAAATGCTGGTTTCCTGCCAAAGGCACCTGAACTGCTGAGATCTCAGCCCACACTTCAGCAGCCAGGGCACTAATGGCAATTGAGGAGTGATGGACACAAAATGGGAGCAGATTCCAGTGCCCCCAAACAGCACTCTTCAAATCAAAACTGTTATTGCACCACAAAAGCAGGCCCAGGACAAATACCTGTTTATGGGGGGCAAGAATGAAATCCGAGGGCGCCGCCTTGGCCGTGCAGGAAAAGCTGCTGGAATTAAACCCAAACAATCTCGCAGGCAGTAAAACAGCGGCCTGAGTCATTAAGGAAGAACACAGCTTTCTAAAGCCTCTGTGGTACCACAGGCACTGGGGCAGCACAGCACCCTCCCAGAGCCCGAGGAGCTGCTCACAGAGCAGGGGTGAGAGCAGCGGAGGGACAGAATTAACCACGCAGCAATTAACAGGCGGTAGGACCACTACAGGTTTCCGTTTGCCTGAACGAGCAGCTTCCTGGTTTCACGGCATCCATCCTCTTCCTCCCACAGCCGAGCCCCCCACGCTCCCCCTTCCCCACCTCAGGGACTCCCGGGAATGTGTCCCGGCGCATTCCAGAGTGCTGGGCTGGAGAGCCGCGCTCAGACGGGCGCGCCGCAACGGGGCTGCCAACATTATATTCTGATCCAGCTCTTCACGTAACCTTCAATTTATTTCTAAGCCCCTGTGTTTATTTAACCGAATCTGCCTCCCGTCATTTGGAGCAGCAGCACTCAACCTTTAAACAGCCCAAGAGCCACTTCAGGCAGCAGCACACGCGGAGAGCTCCCGAGTCAGGGAGTCACAAAAGAGCCGGCGCTTTGTGCCGTGGGCTCACCCAGCCCCGTGGGATTCATCCCGCCGGCACCGGCACCGGCACCACGGAGCGGGAACAGCGCGCCTTGGCACCGGGCACGGCAGTGGGTGGGCAAGGCCGGGGCACCAGCACTCGGCTGGGTCCAGCACCGCGGGAGCCGGGCAGGCAGGAGGGGCTGGGTGGCCCCAAGATCTGGGCTTTGATGGAACAGACCCCTGGAGATCTGAGCCGTAGGGTTTTGGCACACTAAGCCGTCCTTCACGTGGCCAGAGCTCTGCTGCCACCAGGAGAGGGGCAGGGTGACCATCAGCTGCCTCTGGCCACAGTGCCAGCCCCGACCCGTGGGCAGGTTTGCAGTCACTGCATCACCAAACTCTCTGACACCCGGGAAGGCACTGGCTGCTCAATTATTTGGGAGCATCATCACTACGCCTTTGCCTCCAGAACGATCCCTTTCCCCCAAGCTTCTCCCACACTCCGGGACTTCCCAGCTACCAGAGCAATCCAAGTGATTCATCTGACTCGTCCATGTGGGAGCAGCCACGATACTGTGCCCTCACCAATGCCCCAACACCCACAGCATCTCCCACCCCACTGAAGTGTCCAGCCCACCCGGGCCAAATCCATCAAGGCTTCAGCCTTTTACTGGTGCATTCCCTGAGAACACAGAGCCCCCAAGAGGCCCCCAAAAGCTGGGACACCCCCCCAAACATGCCTTCCAAAGCCAGGGGGTTTGGGCACTGGGATCAGCCCCTCTTTTGGCAGGGGCTGGGGAGGGAACAGGAAAACTTGAGCTGTGACAAATCGATCTGCACACTTGTCAGCAGAGAACAAAACGCCGGCAGTTTCCTGTTGCTTTCTGTTTCCATTCACCGCAGTTGAGTGCTGGCTTTGGGTTCACCACGAAGCGTTTAGAAACCTAAATGCAATTTGTAGGGAGAAAACCTTGGCTTGCTTTTCTGTTTACTCTCCCCGAGCATAATGAAAATGTTAAAACGCCAAGTCACTTGACACCTGCCACCCCAGTAATGCACTTGCTTTACTTTTTTTTGTAGTTACAAGAGTTGGTGAATATATTTAAAGCTCTTCAATTCACTTAAGTTGAGAAAGACACGCTGCATATTCAATGAAACGCCGCAGTTGTGACACGTTCCACATCTTCTGCTGTGTTAAGTCTCCTCATTTATTCTTTTACAGACAGTCACAGAATTTGTTCCGTTATGAATAAAATTATCTCTGATGTCCTTCAGAAAATAATGCAGGGCTTTTGACTGAATACAGAAAGTTCAAGGAAAATATTCCAGGTGTCCAGAACATGAAGAACAAGTCATTGAACCTCTTTCATTGAGCTGTCATCTCTTCCTGCAGCTTGCCTGGCTCCAGACAGGTTTCTGCCTTGGTGAATAATGATTAACAGCACCAAAGGCTGGAGTGTACTGAGAGGAGTCCTGTGCTGTTGCTTATAAAACCCCCACTGCTTACCTGGAGCTCTGGTTTGAGAGCCCACCACAGGCCACCTGCCCAGGGGGCAGAGGGTGGGAAGCAAACAGCCAGGCTGCCCCAGGACTACAGCCCCTGAAATGGGGGTGTTTCATAGAAAAGAGGCCAATTTGGGACCGTTGGGCCTCAGCCAGCACCTCTGAGCACTGGAAACATGAGCACAGGTGACACAAGGCAAGGCTGAGCTTGTGCCCAAGGAGGGCCAGGGAGGAGATGCCTCTCCTTGGGTTTGATTATTTCTTAAAAATAATGCTTCTCATCCTGTTCGAGTTTCATAGAATCATAGAATGGATTGGGTTGGAAAAGACCTCTGAGATCATCAAGTCCAACCCTTGGGCCAACTCCAGTCCCTTTACCAGATCATGGCACTCAGGGCCACGGCCAAGCTCAGCTGAAAAACCTCCAGGGATGGGGAATCCACCCCCTCTCTGGGCAGCCCGTTCCAGTCCCTGAGCACTCTCTCTGCAAAGAAGTTTTTCCTGCTCTCCAACTTCAATTTGCCCTGGCAGAGCTTGAGCCCCCCGTGCCCCCTTGTCCTATTGCTGAGTGCCTGGGAGAAGAGACCAACCCCCACCTGGCCACAACTTCCCTTCAGGCAGTTCCAGACAGTGCTGAGGTCACCTCTCAGCCTCCTCTTCTCCAGCACAAACACCCCCAGCTCCCTCAGCCTCTCCCCACAGCACTTGTGCTCCACTCCCTTCTCCAGCCTCGTTGCTCTTCTCTGGCCCCGCTCCAGCCCCTCAATCTCTTGCCTCACCTGAGGGGCCCAGAACTGAACACAACACTCAAGGTGTGGCCTCCCCAAGGCAGAGTCCAGGGGAAGGCTCACTGCCCTGGGCCTGCTGGCCACGCTACTTTGGATCCAGGTCAGAATCCCATTGGCCTTCTTGGCCACCTGGGCACACTCTTGGCTCCTCTTGAGCTTCCTGTCCCTCAGTCCCCCCAGGTCCCTTTCTGCCTGGCTGCTCTCCAGCCACTCTGTGCCCAGCCTGGAGCGCTGCAGGGCTTGGGGTGGCCAAAGGGCAGGACCTGGTTTGATGATAGCCAGGAGGACAGAGAACCCCACACACAAGCACCAACATCCCACAGGATGCCCCACTAGAGACACACCACATGGAACAACACCCAACCATCCCTGCCCTTGGATCAGCTTTAGCACCAAGGAACTCTGTGCTCCACATCCACTGACCCTGCTGCCTACAGACTCCCCTCCACTCCCAGCTCCAGGGGAAGCCACCAGCAGCTCCAGCCTGAAGGAATGGGGACCAAAGAGCCTGATTTTCAATCCTATGCTTTAGAAACCTCGACCATTTTTTGCTACTTCCTGAATCACCCCCTTTCCCAGAGAGCCTCTGCTTTATATCCCTGAAATCACGTGTTTTCCATGGGTCACTCCGTGCTCCCAGTTATTCAGTGTGACCATGTGCTCCTGCCTTTTGTCAAAACCTGAGCAAAAGCAGCCCAAGTGAAAGTTGATCTCTGTATGAATTTGGATTAGGGATACACACACTCTCCCTGAGCAGCAGAACAAAGCTGGGGATGTGGGCTCGGTTTTCTGTGCCTCCCAATGTAATTTGTTCTCTATTGTCAGCAGCATTGTTGATCCTGAAATTACAGTGTCTGAGGAGTTGTTCAACAGGAGATGTTCAACATGAAAAGAGAGTCTTGGAAAATATCTGCAAGGAGAACATTCAAATAAACCCAGAGATTACAGAGGCAAAACACAAAAGGGACTCCAATCTCGTTTGGTTTCATTCCACTACATTTGAGTGTTACCTGAGAGTGGGAGGGAAAAAAAACCAAACAACTGGTTCAGTACAATGAGAAAAAGCCCGACAATCTCCCTGTCTACATCACAGCCCTTTAGGTTTTAGCATTCAGCTAAACCCCCAGTAAGGAACTTCATCAGCTCTCCTGCTTCCCAGCACTGTGGAAGAGCTGGGAATTTAGAGCAGAATTCACAAAACCACTCCAAAATGGTTTGGGTTGGAGGTGACCTTAAAGCTCAACTCATTCCACCCCCTGCCATGGACAGGAACACCTTCCACCAGACCCACCTGACCCTGACCATTTCCAGGGATGAGAACCCACAGGAAATGCTCTTGTATAGCTGACAGATGGTGGGGGGTCTTTTTCTCCCCCTCTTTCAGTCCTTCTCCTAATTTTCAAGACCTGCCTGCTGGTTTGCTTTGCCTACATAGCAGGAGAAATAGGATGTAATTCCCAGTCTCTCCTCCACATCCCCGAGTGGCTGCAGCCAATGTTGGTAAGCCCTGGGGATGGACCCAGGTTTGCCAAAGCCACTGCCCTCCCAGTAAAACCAGAAGGCAGACCCTCCACACACCCACTCAGGGGCATTTTACAGGCCCCCAAATTTCTGTGAAGTCCCCAAATCCCAAATCCAGTCAATTCCTACTACAGCAGTTTCACTCCTCTCTGCCTCTCACTCAAACTGGGGCTTTCTGAGCTCCCATCCTGCCATGGGGGATGAAATCAGACTCTGCTGTTGCTGGGAATAATATTTTGTGATAAGGAAATCTTTTAGGTTTACTTTCATTTATTTTCTGAAAAAAACAGCAGGCTTTTATCTTAGAAAGAATCAACTTTTGTGTGCCTTTGAAGAGCAGAACCCTCCTGATATTCATTACTTGACTCGGCTGTTCACTCAGGTCTTTCCCTTTGATGGAAAACTTTGGATTACAGACAGTATTTAGCATCCTGATTAGTACATAATGTGACCTACTATTGCAGTAAATGGAGTGTGCAGCACTATCTCATAAGCAAAGAGTTTACTAGCGGTACTAAGAGGAAAAAACAAACCCTTGAGAGTCATTATCAAACATAAATACTCACTTCGATGCAAAAAAAGAGGGAAAAGACCTTCACAATGTGCCCATCTTGCTTCCAAAACTAGAAGAACATATCAGCACTCCTCCCCTGGCCCACACCCACCAGCCACTCGCTTCTCCTACTTCTCCCTGGGCTTGAAGTGCCAGAAATTCAAGTCTTAGTGGGTAAAGAAGGTGCAAATCACTGAAGGCATCTCGACAGCTACAAAAGTCAGAGTCACACCAAGGAGAACCTCCAAGTCAGGGGTTTGTGTGGCCACTCCTGGGGCAGGGCCCATGATTAGCAGCAGCTTTCAGTGTCAGGGGGTGTTCCAGCAATAACCACACAGCTCCTGCAGCCTCGGGGTCCCCAGGGAGCAGCACGAGGTCTCCGCAGCCCTCTGCACTCCAGCAGCCCAACGCCTGCCATTCCCCAAAAACCACGGCCAGTTTTAGCAGCGAAGCAGTCCCTGTGCAAGCTGCCTTTGGTGCAGGAGCTCCCCCAGGCTGCTTTATGCCCACAAGGAAGCATTTAGGGGCACTGGGAAAACAGTTATCCATAAAGATCAAGAACATCAAATAGCCTTCCCAGCACACGGTGCCTCCCCGAGCCAGCCTGGCTACTGGGACATCCTGGTGGGAAGGAGCAGAGTATCTGGGATTACACATTAGCCAGAGCAGACGCACCAAGGTCCCCGGAGAGGGCTGGGTGCAGGACAGGAGGAAGGAGCAGCCGGGCCCACAGTTAATGTGTAACGGCCCCACCACCTTTCCCCGGCCTTCTGCTCACCTGCTCTGAGCATCAGCATCTGCCAGGGAAGGAGAGTCAGGGCACCAAAGCATAAGCAAGGCCCAGGCAGGGGTGAATGAGTGGGCAGGGGGTGAGGGAGGGGTGGGTGGGCTGGTTTGGCACCTGCAGGTAAAGGAGGGTCCTGCCCACAGCTCAGGAGGGGCTGTGCAATCTCCTGCTTGGAGCCCCCTCGCTCCCTGTTCTCCCTATTTCAGCCCCTCCTGCTCCCTGTTGCTTATCCAGATCTTCCCCACAAGCTGATGTCCCATTCCCTCTCGCAGCTCCTCAGCAGCAGACGTGGCTGTTCTTCGGATCCTCATTGTCCTCATGTTTTCCTTTTCCTGCCTGAGAGTCTGTGGCAGGAATTTCCCTCAGAGCACAGGAGTCAGTGTTGGGCTCCAAGGCACAGAGACCCTGGGAATAGGGTTTGTCCCTCCTCCCACCAGGACAGGCCCCACAGAAGGTGCCCCATTCCACCAGGGGCAGAGCCCCACTCTTCTTATCACCAGATTCAAATCCTGTTCCCACAGAAGTGAAAGAATCAAGGAAATAAGCCCCCTCTCAGCCCAACTTTGAACAACCCTTGCAGTATTCTCTGCCACACTGTCACTTTGGATGTGGCAGGTTCTTCCCAGGAATGACCTTGGAGCACATGGCACTGTTGCCCTGCTCTGACTGGGTTGCCTGGGAGGGTCAGCAGGTTTTCATGGGGAAGGCCACGTAATGTCATTAGGGATGGGCAAGTCCAGCTGAGAAGTGATGAAAGCAGATGAAAAATGAGCCAGATAGCACTTTGCTTTCAGCTCCCTGATCTCCCGGAGTATCATGGAATCACAGAAAATCCTGAGCTGGAAAGAACCCATGAGAATAATTGAGTCCAACTTCTGGCCCTGCACAGACACCTCAACAACCCCACTCTGTCCCTGAGAGTGTTGTTCAATTGTTTCTTGAGCTCTGGCAGCCTTAGGGCTGTGCCCACTGCTCTGGGGAGCCCATTTGGTGCCTGACCACCCTCTGGGGGAAGAACCTTTTCCTAATATCCAACGTAACCCTTCCCTGTATCCCTGTAGTCCTGTCCCCATTGGGGATGCCATTGGGTCAAATCCCCAGTGGTGACTTCCTGGGAGGTCCCTGGACAGGACAGGGTGATGCCACCCCTCCAATTCCCCCTTCAGCCCCAGCCTGGTGTCAGCAGCATTGCCACCAGCAGCCTCTCTGATCCGTGCTGACAGTGATTCCAGCGCCGCGTTCCCACCGCAGCCGCCGCGCTGGGCCTGGGCGCCGGGAGATGGACGTGTGATTGATGGGGCGCCCGCGATACGACACCACACGCTCCTTATCTGCCCGTCCCCACGGGCTCCCGTGTCGCTCCTGGGCTTTACGCCATCACTGTCACTCCCTTTGCCTTGGGTTTCCCTTTTTTCCCCCTGCTGGGCTCTTTCCATGGATCCCACGGAGGCTGTTTGACCTGCAGGATTAGAGATGTTGGACAAACTGTCCTGGGCGAGCTCATTGTCTGCAGCTGTGAGTGGAGACAGGTGAGGTGGAGCAGATGGAGAGTACCTGCTCTTCATGGCAGGATGCTGAGAGCTAAATCCATCCAGAGTGACTTCCACGGGCATTCTGAATCCAACATGGCAATGGGAAATGCCATACCAAGCTGTGGGTATGGCCAGAAAGACGAAGGTTGGCTGTGGAGACAGGGAAGAGAATGGGCAAGAGCAGAGAAGCAAATCAGTCTGAGTGGGAATGTTATTGGTCTCACTGGAACAGCCCTCCCCCTCCCTCTGCTTCCCCGGGAACATGGATCTACACTTAGAAACACCCCAAAATGGCCACTGCTCTGCCAGGCAGGTGACACCAGGACAAGCCCACAGCATCCCCAGGGTGTCCCCAAAGCTCTGCTGTCACAGGGCCCCTCTGACCCCCACCAGCCCACACAGCCTCCCTGGGGCAAGGGCTGGTGTAGGAGTGTTGGTGTTGTGACCTGGGGCTGCTGTGCCCCATCAGGCCCCAGGAGCAGCCTCTGTGCCCCACCAGCCACCACCAACACCTGGCCCTGCTCCATCCCACTGCGATCCCCAAGAAAAAAATAGAATAAAACTAAATCAAATGAAATTAAATTATATCTTTTAAAACCGAAGGGTGGATGCCCACTTCCAAATGAAACTTGGCTGAAAGGGACAATTCATGGCAGGTTTCATCCTTCTCTCCCCTCTTGCAGGCTCTGGGAATGGGAGCAGGAGTGAGTCCTGCCCCAGCGAGCAGGCGTTGCTGTGGCAGATTGTGTTGTGTGCTCAGCCCGGGGACAGCCCAGGGCCATCTGTCACCCCAGGTGTGCACACTCCGGGCTCTGCAGCAGCGCAGGTCCCTCAGCTCCTAAAACACACCCGTCACCCGACACGGGGTGCAGGGGGTTGTAAAGTGGGGGTGGATGTGCTCCACCATCCCCTCATCCTGCTCCCGTCTCCTCCAGCTGCGCCCATCACGTTCCCCAGGGACTGGAGTGGTGAACTGGGAATCATTCTGAAAACCAGGCTGGACCAAGGGACAGCTCAGCCCAGACGTCACAGCTCCTGCTCTTCCCAAACCCTGACATGTCCCAGTGTCACCTTCCTGAGCTCTCCTCCTTTCCAGGGCAGAAAGTCCTTCTGGTCACTTCAAATTCCTTCACTTTAGTGAAAGGATTGTACATGGAAGGTGCAAATATAACCCTTCAGTCAGGAAATCTCAGATCTGTTTTGCCCTTCCTGAGCACCCCAAACCCAGAGCGCCCAGTCCCCTCCCAAGCCTGGGACACAAAGAGGTGCCAGCGGACTCTGCACAGGAGAAGTCAAAGCTGTGACTGCAGATACTTGGAAATAATCATCTTGTAATGAGGTGGAGCCCGTCCCATCCTCCCCACACTGGGGTCCAGACCGCCCACCTTGTACATCCTCATCTCCAAGACATTCCACACAGGATGAGTTAGAACTTAATCTGGAAGACTGATCGAAATGTGGCCACATCATCCACTTTCTGTCCTTGAGCCTCATGGTTTGTTTTCAGCAGTTCTAGGGGATGATGGGACACATGCCAAAACATCCTGAAAAAAGAAATATTGAATTAAAATGGTTTGTTAATAAAATAGGAGCTTTGGGATTTACAGCACAAAGCAAGAGACAGCTTGTCCCTGTCCCAGGGGACACTGCAGGGCCTGGACCCTGTGGTGGTCACTCAGCTGCTCCAGCCTCAGTTTCCCTCGGGTCAGTTTGCTCCCCTTGGACCCTCCCTCAACTGCCCCAAATCCAGCTGTTGCTCCCTTGCCTTTCTCCCACACTCCTCCTTCCTGGTTGTGGGGAGGCAGGAGCTGGAGCTGGTTTATAACCAAAATTATAGAGGTGCCAGCTCCCACCCCTCTGCAGCTTTCCCTGGGGATGGAGTGAGACATCCTGGACAAGCACAACGAACCTCTTGTTGTGAAAGCAAAGACCTCACAGGTATTTAAATAAAGAGTATTTACATAAATAAACATGTATGTAAATGAAATTATTTAATCTGTATTTTTATGTGGGCAACAGGATTATTTATTCCCACAATTTCACTGCCTCATTCAGCAATCTGGGCACTTCCTTATCCAAACAAAACAAGCTTGGTGAAGTTATTAATTGCCTGGAACAAGATCTTTATTGACTGGTGTGAGGATCAATCACTTTATCAGTGAGCAGCTCTGTTCGAGCTGCCTGTGACTGGGGTATTTCACTAAGAGATATCTGTCCTGGGCCCTGGAACTCTCACAGAGGAGTCCAAGGTCTTTCCAGAAACTGGGCAGGTGGTGCAGAAGCTCCAGGTGAGGTGAGATGGATAAGGGCCCCCTGTCACCTTCTCTGAGGCCCCTGCAGCCACCAGGGATGCCCCTTCAACAAGACTTTGAGTGTCATCCTGGAGAGGCGTGGGAAAGGGCTCCCTTTGGGAGGGAGATGGGCTGCCAGGCGGGATGCCCAGGTGGCCCTTCTGGCCAGCTGGGCTGTAATCACAGCAGGGTCGTACCTTTGGCAGGAGCCTCTTGGAACCACGTTCTGCTGGGCAGGGGCCACAGCACCAAGCTCAGGAAGTGTTTGGACAGCGCTCTCGGGCACATGGTCTGATTTTGGGGGTTGTCCCATGCAGAACCAGGAGCTGGACTCAACAGTCCTCGGGGCTCCCTTCCAAGGATTCTGTGACCACTCTTCATCTCTGGCTTCAGGGAAACTGGACAGCACCACTCTTCGTCCCCTACTCCATCATCTCTTCTTGTTCTTCTTCCTGGGAAACAAAAAAATAAAAAAAAATTGATATTCTAAAGGAAAAAGTGCCCCAAAGGCCCAAAGAGGGGCAGAGGAGGGGGCTGCAGTGGAGCCGGCTCTGGCAGCGCACTCTAATCTCCCGCAAACCCCCGCTATCAGCGCTCGGATCAGCATATCTAATGTAAACGAGCTTTCACACATAAATAACGTGCCACATCTGGCTGTTTGGGTTTATAGCGCCTTGGCTACCGAGCGATTTACGCAGGGCGAGCTGGCTGCGGAGCGGCCGCGCCGGCCCGGGCGGGGGCTGTGAGAGCGGGGCGGTGGGCGAGGGGGAGCCCCCGCGCCGCACACGGCGGCTCCTTTGGGGAAGGGGGGCCGGGGGGCCGGCTCTGCCCCCCGGGGGGAGAGAGGGGCCGGCTCAGCCTTAAAAGAGCCACCCAGGAACCGGCGTGTTTGCGCTTATTCCCAATTTATGGCCGCGCAGCATATGGCCGGTGTTCCGCCCCGCGCCTGCTGCCGGGGAGGGGAGCCAACAGCGCGGGGGATGTGAGGCCGGAGGGACAAGGAGCGGCCCCGGCACACGGCGGAGACAATGCGGGAGGCGGGGGGCGGCCGCCGGAACCCCCCCGCCTAGGGACCCCCCGCCTCGGGACCCCCAGCCAGGTGAGCCCCGGGGACGCGCGGGGGGCGGTGGGGAGGACCCTCCCGCATAAGGACCCTTGCCCAGGTGAGCCCCGAGGGCAGAGCGGGGAGACAGAACCGCACAGGGACCCCGGCCAGGTGAGCTCCGGGAGGGAGCGGGCAGAGCCCCCCACCGAGGGGCCCCGGCCAGGTGCGCCCCGAGATAGGGCGGGGGGACCCCCAGCCTGGAGCCCCCGGCCAGGTGAGCCCCGGGGGCCGCCGAGGGAAGGGGGGTCACCCGGGGGCCGGGACCGGCAGGTGGGAAGGGGCTTTACAAGGGGGTCCGTGGTGCGCTGGCCGCGCAGGTACAAGGTGATGCTGAGGCCGAGTGGGGCGCTTCCCCCGACCCCGACGGCGCGCACCGACACGGCCACGGGTGGGCGCGGGGAGGGGGCAGAGCGGGGAGGAGGACGCCCGGGGGGCTCCCCCCTTGCCCCGGCGGCGGAACACTTCTCGGCTGTGACGGCAGAGTACGCCAGAGGACCGGGAATGACCGGGAATGGCCTCGGCGCTGCGCCCTCCCGCTTCACCCCTTCTCTTCTCTGCCCACGCCACGCGGGTGCTCCTGGCTCGGCCCCGACCATCTGAGTCGAGATCTCCCGTGTGGACCCTTCCCCACCCAGACCATGACACCCCACACACCCTGCGCGGGGCGTGCGGGCACCAGAGTCTTCCTCGAAGGCTTCCCGCGGGTCGGCGCCCCCCACTCGCGACACGCACCCACCACTACCTGGGCGCTGAGCCCTCGTGTTGGGCTTGAGAGTGTGGGAAGTGAATTCAGATAAGAAAGTAAATCCCCCGCACTCCCATGGCCGGGGGGCGAACGCGTCGGGATTTCCTTCCCAAGGAGAAAAACCCCATTTCTGACAAAGCTTAATCTCGTTGGGACACGTTTAATCATTAGAGACGGGGGCGGACAGAGCCGGGGGGCTTCGAGGGGGGGCACCCCCGTTTGTCCTGCAAATAAACCGGTTTATAATAGACTGGAAGGGGAAGGGAGCCCCGGGCCAGGCTTACAGCTCCCCCCGGGACGAAGAGAGGGAATTAAATGAGACAAATATGTGGGTCGGGGGCTGCGGGCTCCCGGCTTTGTGCCCGCCCGCACGGCCGTACCCCACTGCCTCCATCACTATGGGCAATAATTTCCAAAATCTCATTAAAGTGTATTTATCAAAGCCCTAACATGTGCCCTCCGGCTCTGCCATAACCCCGCCAGCCCCCAGGGAGCAGGGGGGAAAATCCCAATTTCTATGACAATTCGCCACCTCGGGAGGTGGCTGCGGGGCAGATCCACATCTCCAGATTTATAAGGAATATCGGTGAATTGGAAGGATTTCTCCGCCTTTGAAGCTTCGGGGGGAAGGAGATAGAGTAATCGTGAGAATAGGGAAGCTCATTTAGATTCCTATGTCCTGGAGAAGAATTAATTGTCTGCTGGAGAAAGACAGGCCAGAGCCGGGATTTTGGGGGGCGGCGAGGACTTTCCCTGGAGCTTCCATAGAGAGGCTGGCGCTGCTCCCTTTCTGCGTGCGGGGGGATCTTCCACCTTTCCATTTCCGTCCCCCTCACTTTTTTAGCCTTCCTTTCCCCCAAAAGCATCCCTAACGCCTTTGTTAATGCCGTTTTTCCAGCCAGGAGAAGAAACAGGAATTTCACCCCGCAGAAACTCCGTTACAATTAAGTTCCTGAAAGCACCAGAGGATTCAGAGGGCTCTGGTTCCCCTTGATTTGGGGAAATACGATTTTTTTACACTCTCACCCTCCCCGGCCGGGCTGCCAGTGTGGAAGGCATTCCCGTGGCGTGGGCTCAGTGCTCACCGCCTTTCCCACGGCCTGGCGTGGCTGCCTCGTCCCCTCCGAGCCGGAGCCGCTGCTGAGCTGCAGCATCTCCGCTTCAGCGCTGGAAACTGCGATTTAAACCCTTGCGAGTGGAGCTCTCGAGGGGGTTGTTTTGCGGCAATCGCTTTACTCTGTTTTTTTAATTTTTATTTTGTTGTTGTTGTTTTTAATCGCCAAGAAAAGGTGTCCCCTTTAACGTCGCGGCTCTCCTTTCCCCCGCCACACTTTAAAACAAAGAGGGTGTTACTTACAGGGGTGCTCCCGAGGTGAAGCTCCTCATAACAATTACCAGGACATGGGCTGCTCTTCCCTTTCCCCATTCACTCCGAGTGGATCTCATTCTAAGAGATAAAATCAACCTGTCCCCTAACAAAGGCTTTGTGTGGGCTGCGCTAATCCGGGCCGAGCGGCAAGGTGCAGCACCGCTCCGTTTGTTTGTTTGTTTGTTTGTGGGCCGGAGGGAAGGCAAAGCAATATTTCGCACCTTTGGGCTGATCAAACAATCCATTGATCCAGTTCTCGGCTGTTCCCGGAGCTGCGGGGCAGGATCGCTGCGGGCAGAGAAGGGAGGGAGAGCGGCAGGCTCCGGCCAAACACTCGCTTGTATATGTATTATATAATATTATTCTTTATAATACTGCGTCTGATATTGCGTTATATATAACACGTGTGGGGGGTATCGCTTGGCAGAGAAGGAAACGCAGTCGGGGTGTCGGTGACTGAAAGCAGCGGGGCAGACCCGGCGCTGGGCGAGGAGCGAGACCCTCAGGCCTCGGCCGGGAAGAGAAAGGCGATGAAACCGCTTAAAAACGCAACCCACGGGCCGCCCGTGGCCCGGCCAGCCCCGCTGGGTGACCCCCCGCTGCCCACCTTGCTGCGCGTTCGGCGGATCCGCGGCCGCGGAGCCCACGCGTGACCGGGGCACGGCAGCAGCGCAGAGCGCCTCGGGAGGCCTCTTCCCTCCCTCATCCCCACCGAGTGGCTCTTCCTCTCTCTTCAAAATTATTAAATTAAGCGTTAATGCCTCTAACCCCCCGCACACGCCCGTGGGGCGAGGAGGGTCTCCCCACGCAGCCCGTGGGACAGGGAGGCGAGTGGCGGGGGGTGGAGCCACCCGTGAGCGCAAACAGGGAAACAGCCTCCGTGGGCAGAGCCACTTGTGCCGCCACTTAGCCCGTTTCACGCACCACGGCCCTCCGTGGGCCGGTGCGAACAGCCCCGCCGGGGTGACTGCCCGAGGGGCAGAGTCGGGAGGGCCCCCCCGAATCGCCCCGAGTCCCTCCGGCCCTGCCACCACTCGTCCCACGCGTGGGGCAGCCGGGAGGGCGTGGAGTGCGGGCGGAGCGGGCATCCAGCGGGTGCTGAGGGGCAGGAAGGCACGAAGGGTGGCGACAGACGACCCCCGGCCCTGTCGCGACAGCCGTCGGGCCGCCGTCGGGTTTCCCCCCCACGCAGCGTGGCTGCGGGTGCGGGTGGTGCGGGGCTGAGTCCCGGCCCCGCGACCCCTCCTGACGTCAAAGGGCTCTTACGTCAGCCCCCCGCCGGTGACGTCACGGTGTCCCGGGACCGTCCCTCGGTGTACGGCGATGTTCGCTCGTGGGGAGGGGGCCGCGACCCCCGGGGCTGTGTCCGGCCTCCTCCCGTGGGCATGTCCCGCTCCCGCCACGCTCGGGCCCCGCGTCGCGAGGGGTGTGTGGGACGCTCTGCCCGTGTCGTGGCGTTTGCGCGTCTGTTCGGGTTTGGATGGGGCGTTTTTCATCATTATTATCGTTATTATTATTGCCATTATTTAAAGTCCGGGAGGCCCCCGCCGCCGCCAAGGTGCTCTGCCCGTCCCTTCCCAGGCTTCGCTTCTGTCGGGGTTCTCCGTCCCGCCGCTATCGCGATTGTCACTGTTATCCCTGCTCTTCTTTTACCCTTGGTGGAATTAAACCCCATCCTGTCCCAGACGGGGCCCTGAATAAACCCATCGGTACCCCCAAGATTTGCTGGGAATCGGCTGGATTTGCCCTGTGCGCGGGGAAGGGGAGGCGGGGAGCGGGGGCTCGCCCGAAGGGGTTCCCTCGATATCGAGGAGGACTCCGCAATGGATGAAGAGATAGCCATTGAGTGCGGTTGAATACCATGACAACTAGGAACAACCTCAGATTTATTCCCAACAGTTAGGGCGTGCTGAAAGAGGGCGTCAATCACGTATTATTTCGCCACTGAAATAAATGCAAAAACTGCGCCGAGACAAAGGGTTCCAACAGGAGCCGGACATTTGTCTACATTGCGGACATTGTCCCCAGCTTAGCCGTCGGGTTGTATTTGTGTTTGCGCGGGGCNGCGGGGGGAGAAAAATCCCTGGGCATTGTCAGCCACATCACATACTTTATGGGAGGCAGGCTGGGGGCTGGGGGAGGAAAGATGGGGGCAGCGACGAGGGAGAGAAGGGGAAGGTGCGAATCCATTGATGGGCGCAGAGAAGGATGACTGAGGGACCGTCTTCTCACCACCGCCAGCCGCGTTACGGCTCCTTCCCTCTGCAAGAGAAACTCGGGCAACTTTTCTTTCCCAGAAATGAGAGCGGTGGTGGGAAACACCTTCCCAGATTATAAAAATCTTCCCCATCCACCCCGCACATCTCCATCATCCCCGCACACACAGGCGCGTCCCAGGCCGGGGTCCAGCTGCGGGGCGTTCGGGGAAGGGACAGGGAAAGGGAAAAAGAAAGGCAAGGGAAAGGGAAAAGGAGAGGGAAAGGGATGGAGAGGGAAGGAAGGAGACAGGGAACAGGAAGGCGGTCCGGGCCGTGCCCGGCGAGGATACGCACGGCCAAGGTTCCTCAGCGGGTGCAGAAAACGAGAGAAGAAAGAAAACGAAAATAAAAGTTGGTGGCAGACAGACAGAAGTTGGGGGAGGGCGCGGAGGGTCCTGCACCCCGCGCCGGGCAGGGGGAGCCCCCCCGGCCGCTCCGCCGGGACCCGCGGCCGGAGATGCTGAGGGCTCTGCGGTGCCGGAGCTGTGTGCGGGGGTGTGTGCGTGACACCTGGGGAAGGAATCCTTTCTTTGACCCCCTCCTTCCTTACCCAGTCCTGATAAACAAAGACAAAATGTAGCAAAGAAAAAAATAATTCAGTCGTATATGAGAGTCCATCGGGCTCCAATCCATCGAATTATCTAAAAATGGGCTGGATTTATTCCCCTGGAAGAAGGAGGCAAAATCAATGAGACCTCTTCAAATAAACACACACACCCACCCCCAATAATCACCTCCCGGATCTCCCCGGGTCGCGCCTGACGATCGCATTTTGCCAGTTCGGTTAATTTCGGAGCAAACTAGAATCAATTACTCGCTGTTTAATTTCCAGCGCTCATCCTTAAGCCCCAACCAAAATATTGACCTAGGCGGGTTAGATAAGTTGGGCTCTTGCCATCTGAGCCCCTTGGTCCCGCGCGGGGCCGGGAGCGCGTCCCCGCGCGGAAAGGCTGCCCTCGGGGGTGCGGAGCGCGCAGGATGCGCTGGCTGGGGGGGTGGGAACACTCTCCAGCAGAATTATTTTTTCTCCTCACTCGGAGGAAAGTAGACTTTGGAGTGTGCGAAGTGTCGGGCTGGTGCGAAGCTCTTTGTATGTAAATACTGTCCTTAAAAAAAGAAGGGAAGTCGCCCCCTCCCTCCCTCCCTCCCGCCGCCACACGCGCACACACCCGCGCGAAGGGCCCTCCCCACGCCGGTAATTAACTGACACGTTATACCACTCATCACCAATGGTGGAAGCTCGGAGCTCGCCCAAAACCCGCAATTTCACATCTGCAAACACTGTCTTCATCCACTTGACTTCCAAGACCCGCCCACACGTGGCCAACCTTTCCTGGGTTTAATGTAGGTTTTTTTCTCCCTCCTCTCGGCAGGTTCATGTGTGGGGACCAGCCTTATATGGACTCCTCGCTCCAGCAATGGCTCGGGATTTTCCAGCGGCAGGCGCGGGTTCGGCGCGGCTGAACAAGATCCAGAAGTGATCTTTTTTTCTTTTTTTCTTTTTTCTTTTCTTTTCTTTTTTTTTGGCGTCTCTTCCCCCTTTCCCCTGGAGTTACAAACTATTCCCGAAGCCAGCTGCTGCTCCCGCTCTCGGAATTTTCCCCCGTGGCAGAACCACCATCACCGCAGAGACCCATCGCTGCGGCTGCTTCTCTCGCACAACCCTCTGCGCTTATTTTTCTATAAATCCGTATTATTCTGTTTTTGCCCACCTCCACGCGTGCCGCCCGCGCTCCCCGTGTCCCTGCGCGGTGTCACTGTCGCCGCTCCGCGTGGTCGTGCCCACCCGTGACGCTCGGCCAAGCTGCGGCTCCAACTTTCCCAGCCGAAATTTGGCCGGATCATGTCTCTAACCAACACAAAGACGGGCTTCTCGGTGAAGGACATTTTGGACCTCCCCGACACCAACGATGAGGACGGCTCGGCGGAGGGCGGCGAGGAGGAGAGCGAGGCGCCCGAGCCGCCCCGGAAAGCGGGAGTTTTGGGCCAAACCCCCTTGGACACTGTTCCGACGCTGCCTTTGAAGAGCCCTTTCTACGATAACAGCGATAATCCCTACACGCGCTGGCTGGCGAGCGCCGAGGGCATCCAGTACTCCTGTGAGTAGCGGGGGACGGGNCGATGGGGGATGATGATGGGGGGGCGGATTGCCTCTCTCCACGGCTGTCTGAGCCCCGGCCGGTGCCTCCAGCCCCGCCACGGCCGGGAGGGACGCGAGGGTGGCAGAGGGATGCGGGGGGCTGCGGAGGGCCCTCCCGCCCGGTCCCCACCCTGACAAGCGCGGACTCTCCGCAGTACACGGGCTGGCGGCGGGCGGAGGCGGCCAGGACCCCTCCGCCAAGTCACCGGAGCCGTCGGCAGACGAGTCGCCCGACAACGAGAAGGAAGCGGCGGGCGGCGGGGACGCGGGGAAGAAGAGGAAGAGGAGGGTGCTCTTCTCCAAGGCGCAGACCTACGAGCTGGAGCGGCGGTTCCGGCAGCAGCGGTACCTGTCGGCTCCCGAGCGGGAGCACCTGGCCAGCCTGATCCGCCTCACCCCCACCCAGGTGAAGATCTGGTTCCAGAACCATCGCTACAAGATGAAGCGGGCCCGGGCCGAGAAAGGTATGGAAGTGACTCCTCTTCCCTCCCCGCGGCGGGTGGCCGTGCCGGTCTTAGTCAGGGACGGCAAGCCCTGCCACACGCTCAAAGCTCAGGACTTGGCAGCCGCAACTTTCCAGACGGGAATCCCCTTCTCCGCCTATAGCGCCCAGTCTCTACAGCATATGCAATACAACGCCCAGTACAGCGCGACCAGCAACCCCCAGTACCCCACAGCACACCATTTGGTACAGGCTCAGCAATGGACTTGGTGAAGGCTGTGCCGGGGAGCGCGCACACCCGCACACGCTTCCCCCACACGCACACACGCCCAACAGGAGGAGGAAAAAACAAAAAAATAAAGAGAGTGAGAGAGAGGAGGAGACAGACTGATGCTCCGAAAATAAACATGGAAACTGCGGGGGAAGGAATGGAGAGGGAAACGCTATTATTATTATTATTATTGCTATTATTATTATTATTGCTATTATTATTATTATTATGGTTTTTTTCCCTCTGCCGTTTCTTTTCCCCTCCATTTTTTTGGGGGGGCTCGGTTTCATTTCGGGGGGAGGCGGGGGGGAAGGGAGGGGAGGTGTTTTTTGTGCGTCATTGTTTACAGAAATTTTTTGCGCCATTCAGAGTGGTCCTGTCTACCTACAACTAAAATAAAAAAGGAAGGGGGGGGACATGGTCAGAATTAAAAAAAAATAAAGAATAAAACCCCCCCGTTGCTCCTGTGATTTTGTGAGGACCCGGGGTGTGGCCTCCGAGCGGGGCACCCCAGGACGGGCAGCTCCACCGCTCCCCTTCGAGCACCATTGGCGGCCCCGACAACTGCTAACGGGGCCGGTTTTACCCCTCGTTGTGATTGTCGCTGCCCTGAGCCGCAGCCGGGGCGGTCAGTCCGTTTTCTCCTTTTTGGGGATTGTTTCAACTATTCCCGAGCAGAGGAAGAAGCCCCGCGGAGGGTGAAACTCTCCGCGCCCGGAGCGAGGCTCGTTGTGCACCAGCCCGAGCTCTCCGCGATTTAATACGGATTTTATTTATTTTTTTAAATCTGTGTTTCAAGAAAAAAAATAATAGAGAAGGAACGGATAACAAGGACGGAACAGTTTTGTTCGACTTCTCGTTGCAACCGCGGCCGCCTCCCTGCATCCCTCGGCTCAGCCCTGCGTCGGGCCTGCCGGGTCCCCACGGGAGACTCGACCGAGCAGGGCCCCACGGACCCCCCTCCACCCACTCAACTTCTTTCTCTTTCTTCTTTTTTCTTTTTTTTTTTCCTGGGGAAAGCGGTTTTTTTTATGGGGTCAGGCGGCTTTAGCCCGCTGGCGAGTAACGGTAGCGGGAAGGATTTATATTTTCGTTTTTCATCCTGTGATTGTGCCCTTCTCCACTCCGGTGCACCCCCCGCGCCGCTGAGGGTTGGGTACCAGCCTCACCCCGGGCGGCCCCTCCGCGGGTTGGGGGCACTGCGAGCGGGAGGGAGCGCGGAAACTTCGGGGTCAACCCTCGCGGATGCGCTGGCGGCTCAGACAGAGCGGGGGAAAGGGTTAACCCCGGGAGAACCCCTCCAAAAAACGGAGAAGGGGGGAGAGGGGAGAAGAGAGGGGCGAGGCGGGGCTGGGCAGCTCGGCCGGACCGTAACGGGGACCGGGACCGGCCGGGATCGGGCAGGCGCAGCCCCGGCTCGAAGCGGGTGAGGGCCGAGCTTTGGGATCCCCCGCCCTCCCCTGAGGCGTTTAGGCTGGTAAAGATGCTTTCAAAAAGCGAAAACAAAACCAAACAAGCTTTTGTCGGGATCCTTGGGGCCGGGGCACCGCCCGCCCCGTCCCGCGGGGCTGAGCGCGGCCGCGACGGGCCAGTTCAACGCCAAAGCGCCGATCGGCCCCGGCCCCGCAGCATCCCTCTCCTGCCAAATCCCGGCCCGCAGCAGCCCGGCCTAGCAGCACTCTGGATTCTGCAGCATCCCGACCCCCAACACTGCGGCCCCGCCGTTCCCTGCGCGACTCTCCGCCCCGGCGCAGCCTCCGCCGGCCGCGGATCCCCCGCACAGCCTCCGCGCCGCACTGATTTTTTCCCCTTTTTCTCACCTCTTTTTTCCTCCCCGCTTTTCCCGTTCCCCTTTCTCACGCCTCCCATTCCCAACCCACCCAGGCTCCACGCACCGGCGGAGCAGCCACGGCCGTTCCGCGGGGCAGCCGCTTCCTAGCGCGGGGGAGGCTCCTCTGGGGTCCCGGACCCACGGGGGACACACGAACAAGTGCTGGTTTTCCCTTCTCCAAGCCTAGAGTGGGAGCCAGGAGCGGAGAGAAGGAAAACCATCACTTCTTTTCTTCTTCATTTTATTTGTTTCCCACTTTTAATATATTTCCCATTCATTTTTTATTTTTTCTTTCTCCCC
>VWZD01009107.1:256014-267236 GCA_013396695.1 Sakesphorus luctuosus | reverse complement strand
CAACCCACGCCAACCCACGCCAACCCACGCCAACCCACACCAACCCACACTAACCCATACCAGCCCACACCAACTCACACCAACCCACGCCAACCCACGCCAACCACACCAACTCATGCCAACTCACACCAACCCACGCCAACCCACACCAACCCACGCCAACCCACACCCACCACACCCACCACACCCACCACACCAACCCACCCCCACCTGCTGGGTGGAGCACAGAGGATGAACCAGCCCCCAGACTCCCAGAACCAGCAGGGCAGGTACCCCAGTATGTCCTGTGGGACCAGCACCTTCCTCAGGGGCTCTGCACCTCAGCTCTGCGGCAGATTTTCCAGAGATCTGCCAGGAAAGCCTCTTATCCTTGGAATGCTTGCCTGGGTCCTTCAGCCAGCACCTCCTTTCCTGGGGGAGGAGAAAGAGACAATTTCCACTGTTATTTTAAAGAAGGGAAAGCAGGAGCCAATTCACAGAGTAACAGTTGCACAAGAGAAGCAGTTTTACTCCTCAAGTGGCATTTTATGCACAATGGTTTACGTTTCTGATAATTCGGTGTACAAACTGTGCAACAAAAGTCATTCAATGATACCATTTCCAGGCTCTGAGCAGAATGAGTCTTAATTGCCAAAGAGACATTTTCCTTCATATCTCTGGATCTGTACTTCGTGATTTCTGTGCTCAGAGCCTCAGAAAATTGCAGCTCTCTCCTGATTAAGTGCTTAATTGTGGCCAGTGCTTTTCAAAGTGTTTTCAGCCCTGAGCTTAAGTTCCACTTCAGGCACGCGCCGTTATTGACTTTTTTATCAACTCACCCAATCTCCTGACATTGAATGCGTTCCGAAGGATGCTCAGGGCCTTGAGCACATCCCTGAGTACATCCCAGAGCACAGCCCTGAGCAAATCCCTGAGCACATCCCTGAGCACAGCCCAGAGCACATCCCTGAGCACATCCCTGAGCACAGCCCTGGTCACATCCCTGAGCACAGCCCTGGTCACACCCCTGAGCACATCCCTGAGCACAGCCCTGAGCACATCCCTGAGCACATCCCTGAGCACAGCCCTGGTCGCATCCCTGGTCACAGCCCTGAGCACATCCCTGGTCACAGCCTTGAGCACATCCCTGGTCACATCCCTGGTCACATCCCTGAGCACATCCCTGGTCACATCCCTGGTCACAGCCCTGAGCACATCCCTGAGCACATCCCTGGTCACATCCCAGAGCACAGCCCTGAGCACATCCCTGAGCACATCCCTGAGCACATCCCTGGTCACATTCCTGGTCACATCCCTGAGCACATCCCTGGTCACACCCCTGAGCACATCCCTGAGCACATCCCTGCTCCTCATGGAGAGCCAGAAGCCCTGGAAGCCGCACAGTGCTCCCCAGCTCTGGCTCCAGCAAGATGCTTTCCTTCAAGGCCCTTTCCCAGGTGAAACCAAGGGAATTGAACCATGATTTTGAACAAGCTTCCATCCCTGGATGGCTGGACGGGGCTTGGAGTAACCTGGTCTGGTGGAAGGTGGCCGTGCCCATGGCAGGGGATTGGAATGACACGAGCTCCAAGGTCCCTTCCCACACAAAGCCTTCCAGATTCCATAGTGATGATTTCTGATGCTGACTCTGTTTGAAGTCTCCTCTGGACCCCTTGCAATGTCTGAAGTCTCCTCTGGACACTTTCAGCAGGTCTCTGTGGGTCAGCCATGCAGTCTTGAGGAGCCCCATCATGTCACCAGCACCTCATTATGCTTGAGCCAATTCCCACCCGTGGGAAGAGCCGTGCACCTCCTGGGCTGTGGCTCCTCAGCCTGCAGGATCACTCACAGCTCCCCAGAAGGTTTCCAGCTGGGGGAAAACACGTGAGGTTAAAGACCATGGAGGCAGCAAATGGGACCATGAGAGGTGTCACAGATTGGTGTTCAGGCAATAGAGCTGCTTAATGGTTAATAGAATAATATTTTCATTCGTTGTAGATGAGAAAAGATAATTACATTCGGGGTTTAAGAACCAAATGTGTTGATCCAAATGTAATCTCTGTGTTTTAGCATTTGATTATTACATCAGAAACACAAATGTCAATGGGCTGCAGCAACTGAGTTATCAGAAGGAAAATAAGAGATGTGTGACTTAAATTACAGACCAGAGGGGAGAGCGGATGCCACCAAGGGACTATTAACTTTAGTTCATTAAGAAGATATTACTTTCCAAAAGCATTTTGGGAGCAGAGAGCTCAGGGCTCTCCTAAGTGATCCTTTTGCTATACCCAGAACAAGTGACAACCAGGCCAATGCAAACAGAAAGGAGAGCTGCAGGTCATTTCCATTTCCTGGTCACCCAAATCGGAGCTACAAACCCCAAATGGTTCATTTTCCACACTGGGGAATGGCTATAGATGCTTTATAGACTGAGTGTGCTTTGGTGCTCCCATTCCTGACTTTTCTTCCCACAATCCAGTTGGCATCTTGCTCTGGCATCTCCTTTCATCTTCACAAACCCAGATGGGCTTGTTTGTCCCTCCAGTCCCAAACCTGCTCTAATGAATCTGGCACAGGAACCATTTCCTTTCCAACCCAGCCCAATCCAGTGCCAGCCCAACACAGAGCTTGCACCAGCAGCCCCAGCAAAGCCTGTGCATGAGCCAGTTCAGAAAGGAACCCTGTCCAGGGAGTGACCCCTCTCCCAAACTCGGTGCTGAAATCATTGAGCGCAGGCTGGAATCCAGAGTGTAACAGTTAACTCGAGCTTGCTGCCAAGCACCGATTCAAATGGTTGTGATTTGCTGCTGAACAAAGCCATTGCCTTGATTTCTCAGCAAAGTTCAAGTTTGCAGCAGGCTGATTATCCCACCGCCATCCCTGAAGCACCTCCTGTTGTATGAAATTTTATTAAATTGCCGGCTCGGGCGGCTGTTCAAAGTTTGTGGCTCGATGCGATCAATGACAGCAAAATACAGAAATAAAGGAGGGGGGAGGGAGGGGAACCCTGTTTGTTAAGGCTTTTTCTTTTCCCTTTTGAATAAAATGTCAACTCCATTATATAGATGTCAACTCCATTACTGTAATGCTCCTGTGGCAACCTCAACATGGAACTACCTGCTAATAAAACAAGTTTCTCACAGGGGGAGCGGAGGGCAAGAGACCTGCTGGAGGTTCCAATCTGGTTAAGAAAATGCCTGTTTATCCCTGTAGGCACAAATATCATTTTCATTATTCTGTTTTCACTGTCGCCTTTGTTGTCCCAAAATAAAAACCTGCTCCTTATCCCAAGGAGCCCGCGGTGGTCACAGACCTGTTCTTGTTATGGGAGCCAGAAAATGGGAAGAACAATGCCTGGAGTGACAGTGGGGGTGTAAAACCTGGGTTGGAATCATGGAATGCTTTGGGTTGGAAGGGACCTGAAACATCAGCTTGTCTGAACAGCAGCGAAGATGGGAAAAGCTCCTGCTCTGGGTGGATGTGCTGCCAAACCCTCTGAGGGGGGTTTTTGGGTGCAAATCCCCCCAAAAGCAGCAAGAACTGAAGGCCAAGCACCCCCACAGGCAGGAGGCACCACAAGCATCACCCAAGTCTCTCAGGCTCATGTGCCCCTGAAATCCAGACACATTTGGGAAGAGAAACTGGGTATATAAAACTGGGAGCTTGCATTCCCCCTCAGTTCCCATAAATATAAATCCCATTTTTAAATAGACAACAGACTGGGGAAGCCCCTCACCCTCCCCAGGAGCAGCTGAGAGAGGCCCAGGGGAGGCCAGGGATGCTCCCCTGGGCTCAGTTTGCTGCCTGCACACATCAATACACACACAAAGATGAGTACATATTTAGAGAAGAATAAAGAAATCCATTCCAGAACGGGAGTTGTTTAGATAATTGATTTCCCTTGGACTTACAAGCACTAAATAACACCCACCGAGCCACATCTCTGAGATAACCTTTTCCTTCAAATCTCTCTTCCAAAGGATTGGCCTTTGACAGAGGCATCTTTCAAAGTGCAAATCCAGCCAGCTCGAAGCCACCTCGTAGGTAAGACCTTTCTGAAAGAACGCCGTGATGATTCCTCAAGCAATTATTTTTCCTTAGTATCCTCTGCATAGAGAGAGCTAATTAACTGCCTGCCAGGTTCTGCAGATTCACAGCGAAAAATGAAGTAGCACAAATGTCATAATTAATTAGCAGTTTAATGCTAGAATGAACACAGCAAAGGTGCTATAAATATTCAAGCGGCAGGACCTCCACACCAGCTCACACTGCTGGGTGGGCCTGCCCAAGGGGCATTCCCGGTGCCAGGGACCAGGGGCGGCTCAGCCTGGACAGCAGGAGGAATTTCCCCCTGGAAAAGGTGGGCAGGCACTGACAGGGGCTCCCAGGGAGGTTTGGAGTGCCCAGGCCTGGAGGTGCCCAAGGCAGGACTGGCCGTGGCACTGAGTGCTCTGGGCTGGGGGACAAGGTGGGCATCGGGCACAGGGTGGGCTCCATGGGCTGGGAGGGCTCTGCCAAGGTGGGCATCGAGCACAGGGTGGGCTCCATGGGCTGGCAGGGCTTTGCCAAGGTGGGCATCGGGCACAGGGTGGGCTCCATGGGCTGGCAGGGCTTTGCCAAGGTGGGCATCGGGCACAGGGTGGGCTCCAGGGGCTGGCAGGGCTGTGCCAAGGTGGGCATCGGGCACAGGGTGGGCTCCATGGGCTGTCAGGGCTTTGCCAACATCAGTGATTCTGTGCCCACACCACAGAGCCCCAAAATGCAGGAGGCTCAGCTGGAACCACAAAGGGATGAGCAATAACCTGCCCTGTCCCATCTTTGTGCTGTTGGCCATGTCCCCCTGGAGCTGGGCAGGGATAGCCCACCCCAGGCACTGAGTGCCACTGCTGGAGGTCCCTGCCCCAGCCCAGGGTGTGCCCAGGGGGTGCCAGGGCTGCCTCACACAGCCCCATGTCCTGCTGTTTTGCAGGGAGGCAACATCCATCCTGCCTCTCCCTCCATTCATCAGGACATTTTAGTTCCGTGTTTTCGATGAGCACAGCAGCCCCAGTGGCCCCCAGGCAGACCCCAGCCCCTGTCCCACAGCTCCTGCCCTGCAGGGGGTAAATGTGAGGACAGGGACGCGTTTGGCAGGTACACCTGGAGCTGCCACACACCTGCCATGGGCAGCGATGCCATGGCAGAGATGGCAAAGGAGCTCAGCAGCACGAGGAGTTACCACATCCCACGTGGATCGAGGCAGACAGAGAGGGGTTAGACCCGAGGCAAACCCCCTGAGGAGACTCTCAGCCCTGCCCCTGCCCCTGCCCCTGAGCAGAGGTGCCCAGTGCCTGTGGGCACTGGGGAGTGTATCCCCCATACCTGGAGCCCTGCATGGGACAGCCCTGCATGGGAAACCTGCCCCCTGCCCTCATGGGCCTGCCCAGCACGATGGAACAGCTCAGGCACTGTTCCTACCCTAAAATAAATACCCCCAGGGCTCAGGCAGGGTGACCTCCCTGGACAGCCCAAGGACTGCCGAGCTGGGCAGACCCTCCAGGAAAAACAACAAGAGTGGGGACTTCCAGGTGCCCGTGTCTCTGGACACACTCAGCTCCCTCAGCTCCACTGCCTTCCCCATCCACCTGCAGGAGAGTTTCAAGAGGAAAGAGCAAAGAGAGAAGCAAAGCCACCCTGCCAGGTCCCCACGTGGGGCCGTTCTGGGCAGCGGTGCCAGCGGTGCCACCTGCTCGGCTCTGCCAGGAGGGAAGGCTGTGCTGCCTTCTCAGCGTGGCTTGTTTTATCTAAATGCCACCATTGCTTTGCAGACAACAACTCCATGGTGACAAACAGCTCGGGAAAGCTGTGACACTGCTGGGTCAGAGCCTGCACGGCACAGCAGCTCGGGAAGGGAACAATGAGCCAGAGCAGGAACACGGGCTGTGAAAAAAGGACGGCCTTGAGGATGAGAAAACACACAGCCCGGAGGAGAAGGTCCTTAACTTAAGTTTCCTCTTTTTTAAGCATATGAAATCGTTCATTAACACCATCTGGAAGAGGCCAGCACCTCTTAAACATCTGTCTGGGTGCTTTGTTCAAGTACAAAACTTCTCTTTCCTTCAGCTCTGCTGTTTTTCCAGGCATGGTGGATTTCAGCACTTCAACAACGTGACATTTCCAGGGTTTTTTCCCCCTGAGTGCTGACTCCTGCAGGTGAGAGCCCCCAAAGAATGGCTCAGGGTACCACACACTGCAGGGCTCTGCTGGGAACAGCCCTGCTCGGGATGCAGCAGCCTATCCCAAAGCTGGGAAGGCACCAGCAGGGCACTCCTCCTGCTCCAGCCTTCCACACCCCAGCGGGCATTTCCCTGGGCAGCAGCTTTGGATCCAGCTGAAGGTGGCTACAGCAATGGGGGTTTCTGCAGAGGGAACCTGGGACACACCTCCCACCATCATTTGAGGGCCAAACTCATCTTTGGGTTCCCATCCTTCATGAATCCAGTGGAGCCAACTCCTCCTGGCTCAGCCCTGCCCTGCCCTGTTGCTCCCAGCTCCAGCCACTCACCGTTGGCATCACCTCCATACCAGGCTGGCCCACAAATCAAGAGCCACAGAATGTTTCACGACAGCCTCACTGGGTACATAAATCAGATTTAAAGGACATCTGTGTGGTGTTTCCCTGCCCTGCACAGGTTCCTTTGGCACCTGGAGCTGCTGAGAGGCCCCAGCAGGGCCCAGAGGAGTTGGTTGGGGTCTTTACAAACTGCCTCTCTGGGGGCTCCATTATCCCCTCCTGGTTCCTTGGTGACGTTTGTTTCTTCATTCTGCATATCCCAGTCCTCCCACTGCAGGAAGAGGAGCATTCCTGCTGGTACCTGCCCAGTGCCAGCAATCCCAGGCCCCTCCACACAGAATCCACAGCCAGCCAAGGTGGAAAAGCTGCCTGAGGTGCCAACATCCTCCCCCCAAAATAAAAAAAAAGCTCAGGGGCCCTTTGCCAAGTCCTGCCTCGAGATGATCCAGCAGCAGCACTGGCTGTCACAGCACAGCTCCCACAGGTCCATCCCAACAGGAAAGCTCTGCTGGTTTTGGGCTCTGGCTCCTTCTGCACCAGGGACAGGGAGCAAGGCCTGAGTGTGCCATGGGAGTTCTGCTTTGGGCAGTCAGCAATACCCCTGGGAATGCCCTCATCTCGCCGAAGGATCCAGCCCTGCTGCCTCTGGGGAGGGGGACTCACCTCCCACACCCCACTGCCCGTGGGAATGTCCACTCCTCCTCTCCCCAGGGACAAGCAGGAGCTGCTCCTCAGCTCCTCTTCCCTCCACCAGCCCAGGCCAAGTGACCTCTCCCTTCCCAGGCCATTGGCAGGGGGATAAATACCCTTAAATCTCAGCAGCCTGTTTAACATCGGCATCCCCTGCTGAGCAAAGCCCCAGGGACCAACTTCCCTGGCTTTCCACATCACTGGGGAACAACCCATTTCGCACTCCCCAGCCCCTGCCAGGTCCTGTACCAGTCACACACACTTCTGCTTCCCAGATTTACCAAAGAAGAGGGATTTTCCTCCAAAGAAGGCTTTTCTCCTGCTCTGGTGCCACCCTGCTCTGCTCAGCTCCCAGAGCCAGGGCTGGAGTCACTGCAGTTACTTCTAATTGTACATGGAATATTATTCTGACTTTAAAGATCATGGAGATTATCCTTCAGGACATCTCTCTGTTTTATGACTTCCTCACACTGTATTTAAATCTAAGCCAAATGGAGTTTTTTCATCTTTTTTTCTCCCCACCTTTCCCAAGCAAACCCATATGCCTATCTGGGGTTTTGTGCGGATCAACCTTGTGGCAGAAAATGAACTTCCTGGGCAGACAAAGGCAGCCTGTGGCTCTTTAATCCTCCGTGCCAACACACCACACTTGAGCGGGAGAGGCAGAGCAGGACGGGAGAGGCGATGATAAACTCACCGCAATATGCAACAAGTTCTCCTGCTGTTGCAATGCCAGGCATTCCTGCCGGGCATTCCTGCCGGGCATTGCTGCCACAAGCACCCGAGCGAGTCCCTGAGCAAACACCGGGGCCGACAATCCCTGCCCTCAGGTGCCTGTTCGGATTCCCTGGAAAGGCAGCGCAGCCCAGCAGGAGGCCCGGCGGGCGCCGCGAAGCGAGCGGAGCTGTCCCCGGGCCACCTTAACGTCCCTTCCCAATCGGTGACACTTCAAACTCCTCATTCTGGGCTTGGCGTGGAAATGGTTTTAGAGTGGGCTGGAAACCCCCGTGTTCCTTTTTCAATCTCGCGACGTCTTTAGAAAGCAATTCCTTAAACCTCCGTCTCCAAGACCCTTTTAATCTCCGCAAATTACCGGTAAGAGCCGAATGGAGGCAAACTGCGAGCACAGCGCCAGGAGAGGCTGGTGCTGATTATTTAGAAGAAACTGCCGCTTTTAGGGGAGCTGCCGTGCAGAGAAATTAGCATTTATACTGGATTATTGCAAAACGCCCCACCAAAACTCAGCCTCCATCTCGGTGTCAATTGTGCCTCGCCGAGGTCAACAACTCCGCTGTGACAGGCACGGGCTCAAATAGCAAAGAACAACTTACGTGTGGAAATGAGCCCCACACGGCCCAAACGGGTCATTATTATCAGGGAGACAAGCCCAGCTCTGAAATAACATCTCGGCAGGCCGGAATCCGGGCGAGCTTCTGCGGAATGGGGCAATCAGGGAGCGGGGAAAATCACTCACAAAAATTAAAACCCGGCAGTTTATCTTCTTGGTAGTTTCTTCCCTGTTGCTGACGGCCTTGCTGCATTTCCTACTTATTTTTTTTAATCTGCTTTTAACCTACTTGGCTTGGAATCTGCAGTTCGATCTTCCCAGGATATGGAAGGCTATGGTCCAGTTTTGTGTGGAACCTGCAGGTAATCAGGTTAGAAAAACACACATTCTGTAAGCAGGGAGGGGTTTAAGGTTGGGGGGTTCTTGTGAGACATTTGCCACATCAGTGGGATTTTCTCTACACACACTCTAAGGAAATGAAACATCTTTCCCTCAGAAAACCCAGTCCCTGAAGTTGAACTGGAACGAGTTCTTTGGGTTTCTGCCACAGCCAAACAGCAAAAGGAAAAACCATTTTAGTCCTTCACTTCAACGGGGACCAAGTGTTTGATCCTGACCCTGCCAAAGGCTCCATCCCAGGGAAGTCCGGGAAGTGGTGAAAGCCTTCCCCGCACTGTGATGCTTTTCATCCAAAGCGCCGTGTTACCGATGTGGGGGAAATTCTGGGGTTTTCGGTGCAAAACGGCTGTGAGGGGGTTTGTTGGGTGCATTCCTGCCAGCCCTGCCTGGGCTGTGCTTCCCCCTGGGCTCTGGGAAGGGCTGGGTGGCGTCTGTCCCCAGGATGGGCGAGGGGTGTCCCCGTGGGCAGGGCCCCAGTTCAGTGCCTGCTGGGCCCCACTTCAGTGCCTGCTGGGCCCCAGGGACCTGCCACAGCCCTCGGGGGCCCTTCCCAGCCCCATCACTGGAGACGTGGCTCCTTATTGCAGCTCCACTAACAGGAGTTTGGCCATCACGTCCAGGGTTCTTTTCCCACCGGCTCCCCCTTCCCGGGCTGCTCTCCCGGGGCGGGCTCATCGCGTTTCACTCCCTGTGCACAACGTCCCCAGTTCCAGGCTTGGAGCACGAGCAGAGGCCACAGGTCCTGGTGGTGTGTCCTTAGGAACCACCTCGCCTCTGCCAGATCCCCAAACCCCGGATTACAGGGCCAGTCTGATGTGAAAAGGGCCAGTCCCGCTCAGCCTTATTTCTGCCTGATTTGTCACCAAAGCAGCGCCGAGGCCACGGGGAGATCCTGAACTTCCTCCCTGCCCCAGTGGCTTGCAGGGAATCGTCCCTACACCAGGAACAGCCTCTCCCATTCCAGAGAGAAGCAGGGACACCACTCTCTGCCTCTTTGGCCAGTCTCCAGCCAGCCAGGCAGCCAGCCAGACGGACAGACAGACATCAGACTCCCAGGGCTCTCACCTGCACAGGGCTGGGGGTCCCTGGGTTGCCAAGCTGCAGGTTGACCCCAGGGCTTTCTCCCTGCAGGGCTGAGTGGGGGGTTCTGGCCTGATCCCCATCTATGGGGCGATGCCACCTGCCCTGAGAACAGAAGGGCACCTCTGGATAGGGAGGATGGAGATTTCAGCAGTTCCTTCCTGGAATGTGGGTCCCAGAAAGGAGGGAACCTGCTCCAAAAGGGATGAAAAACTCCGGGGAAAAATGAAAAAAAAAATGAATACAACTGTCAGCCTTCTGAGGAAGACTGTGAAGGAAGAGCTGGGTTCAGACACTGCTCAGCACCTCAGAGCACAGGGGGGGACAGAAGTGCCCAGGCTGGTGGGCACTGAGGGCCCTGCTGTGGGCTCCAACCCCTGGGACTGCAGCCAGGGCTGCGTCCCCTTCCCTGGGGGCCCCATCAGTGGGTCACCTGCGGGGCAGGGGTGGCAGCAGCCCCTGTGTTGCTCCCACAGCAACGTAGAGGGAGTCACATTGCTTTTTTTTCCTTTTTTTTTTTTTTAAGCAGGGAAGGAGCAAAGAGGCGCAGGGAAAAGGACGCAGGTGCCAGGAATTCTGTCCAAACTGTGGGAAAATTGCAACTGCATCAAACTGGCAGAAGCCGGAGATTCAGACAGCAGCACACGGAGATTCGGGACTTGTTCAACTCCTCTCCCTCACCGGGATCTCAGGGTCTGAGGGGGCGGCACAAATAAGAGGAGGAACTGTCCTCACTCTGATCTTCTATCTTTTATTTTGTATACCCACGGCAGTGCTGCAGGTGCTTTGCCTCCAAAGGGGCCAGGAAAAGGATCGGGTTTGAGAGGGGAAGGGAAGGGTCGGGTCCGGAGGAGCGGGATATCGCCGGTTCCAAAACCGGAGCTCAGCCCCTCTGCAGGGGGACAAGGTGCGTGCCCGAGGGGGACAAACCCCCGAAGCAGCCGGAGAGCGGGCGCAGCTCATGGCACACACCGAGTTTTAGCTGTTTTTCAGGAAAGAGCAGCCCTGCGGTCCCCGCGCACGGCCCGGCCGCACACGGGAGCGCGCACGGGAGCGCGCACACGGCCCTCACAGCGCAGAGACGCGCGGGGCTCCGGCCGCCCCGTCGCGGCGGTGCCCGAGGGGCCAGGGGAAAGTTTGGCCGCGGGTCTGGTTGCGCCCCGTCCCCTCAGCCCACCAGAGACTCCCCCTGAGCCTGCCCTGCCCGTCGGGAGCGGCGGGGCCGGGCAGGAG
>VWZD01009107.1:214341-253584 GCA_013396695.1 Sakesphorus luctuosus | reverse complement strand
GAGCGCGGCCTCCGCCCCCGGGCCGGCCCCGCTGTCCTGCGGCAGCCCCCGGGCACCTGGAGCCGCGGCGGGTCTCGCCACAGCCCCGCTGAACGCCACAATAAACCTTCTGAAGTGCAACTTATCTCGGCAAAATTAATTTCACGGGGGTGCCCCGAAGGGCGACTCCGTTCTTATCCCGATCGGAGGTAAATTGAGTCGCGACTCGAGAGGCGGCGGCGTCGGCGGCGGGAGCCGTGGCAGAAGAGTCCTGGAGCGCCGGTGCTCAGATTTAAGGGGAAAAAACGTTTTTCTCGTTGTTGTTATTAAGTATCGCTCAGTAAGTGAATGTCCGCGCGTGGACGGGGCGCGCGTCCCGCGGAGCCGCCACAACCCTCGGCCCTTGGCTCAGCGTCCGACGAGCTCCCGGACGGGCGGAGGTGCCGCAGAGCCCCGCGATTGCCGGGACTGGCCCCGCGTCCCGCCGGCAGCGCGGGCGGGGCTCGGGCTCGCGCTCGGGCTCCGCCGGGCCGGAGGATGCGCCGCGGCACAGAAACAGCGGGGTTTATCCCCGCGCCGCTTCCCGAGGAAATCCCGCACATTGGGAAACACTTCTCGGCAGTTTCCGCCAATTTCTCCTTCTTTTATTTTTGATTTTAATTTTATTTTATTTTTAACAATAAAAGGAAGCCTTGTTCTCACGGGTCGGCTGCTTCGTTCTCAGTGCACGGACGGACAACCCCCAAAAGCCGCTTTTTTTCTGCCTCCCTCTCAGCCGCCAAGGATTTCACTCCGTACCCCCCACCCCTCCTTCCTCATCCTCGGGGGACCCGCTGGATCCCATCCCGGGCAGGGGCTCCCCCGCCCCGGGCAGTGTCGGGAGCCTGCGCCGCTCCCGACTGTGCCGGCAAGGAACGATTCTGGGGTGGAAAACGGGGATTTCATCCTCTGCAAGACCATGGACCAGGTCACAGACCCCCTTTCCAAGGCCCATGCGGCTGCCAGGAGGGGAAGTGGGGCAGTCCCCTCTGTCCTCCCGCGTGGGAAACGGCAGGGACCCCTCCCAGCAGCTGCCACATGGGGACCACCAAGGCTCTCCCTCTTTGCATTGGGGAGTGTTTCTCCCCACTGGCTCCCATCTGGGGTGGTCTGAGCCCAGTAGGGTGGGTGATTTGCCCCTCCAACTCTGATAAATCCAAGGGGACGCACCAGGCTCAGCTCCAGCTTGGAAAAAAAAATTACATCCCTAGGTAGAGCAGCTTCAGGAGCTCCATAGGATGCTGTCCCAGGGTGACCCCCAAACCCACCCGACAAGGGGGGATGCTCCATGGTCCGGCCCTGCATCCCACCCTGTGCCACAGAGCCCAGGAACTGAAGCCTCTGGGTGAGAGTGTTGCTCCAGGCATTGCTCTGAGGGTCCAGGAAGGCAGCACAGCTCCCAGGGCCAAGGCAGGCTCCACTCGGGATCAAACTGCAAAGGGGTGAAGAGCTGGGCAAGGGGAAACCTGCAGGAACGAGCCCTTCCCATGGCAGACCCCCAAAACGTTTATCCAGACTTGTTTTCATGCCCTGAGACGGGAGCGAGGGCCAAATCCACAAGCACGAGTCCAACCCATACCCGTCCTTCCTCCACTCCACTCCCATGAACTCACCCTCCTCACGGCTGGGTTTGTCCTGCTCCAAAAGTAAAATGCCTTTTCTTGAGCCCCAAATCTTTTGCCATCCAGGGGAGGAGGCCGTGGGGAAGGCTGACGGTGTTCCCAGCTCCAGGAACGCTGGATTGCAATGAAGGATTCTGCTCCACCCTCAGTCACTTGAAAATAATGAATCCAGTTTGATGATTTCTTCCTCCCAAGGTTCCCCGGGTCTGTCTGGGTTCTCCCTGGCTGCTGGTGATTGAGAGCTGGGCCCTGGCAGGAAGGAGCTCCGGGCCCTGCTCCGAGTGTTGGGGCGAGAGCGGGGCTGGAAATTCACACAACACTTTTATTTAGGGGAAAACTCCAAAGCGAAAGCTCAAACGGATGCTCTCCTTTTTTTTTTTTGGCTTAAACAAAGATTTCAAATGCTAAGATAGAGGTGGGGTAGAATTATTTTCTAAGAATTCAATATAAATGTGTGCAGGCAGGTAAATGACACAAACAGGACCTGGAGGGGGTTGGAAATTAACCACACACCACTGCTCAGAATTTCAAAAGCCACTTTATAAAGCAAATAAAAATATTTACTGATTTGGTACACTCACAGAAAACCCCTAGAAAGAGTGCTAAAAATGAATGGAATCTCTGCCTTTCGCAGCTATTTTAAATTAGGTATCAAACAGACAAATCCACGTCCCCTGCTTGGTTACGTCCCAATAACCAGGTCAGAAACAAGTTGAAATGTTTTACTTCAAAGTCCATAAAAATCTCTTCTCTGAGAGACACTGAGGGAAGGATCCAACGAGGACGTGTCTTCCAGCACTGCCCGCCGGGTCCGCGTCGGGAGTTCAGAAAATCCCATTTCTGGGCATTCTTTAAAACTCCAGGTCTGTTTCCAGGCTCTTGTGTGGGGAGTAGAGGGTGTTTGGAGTTCAGAGTGACAGGCATTGCTCGGCCCAGCTTGGATCCACAAGGAAGACAGCACAGCACTCCCAGCTCAGCCAGCCGCTCACAGGCAAAGCAGCCAGGCTGCTCTGCAATCCACTATTTCCCACAGCCCCCTCCCGAAATATTCATCTTCATCATCATCATCAGGCCCATAAGAAATGTGCACATTTAAAACAAGTATTATCAGAGTTTAAAAACTACAGGGATGGTGCTTAACAATTTCATCAACATCATTTTCCCCCCCACGAATATTAAAAAGAACAAAAGCAAAAATCCCGGACGTTTCCTGTATTTAAAGAAAAAACCCAGAGGGCAGGAGCTAATTCCAGCTGTACCTTCCTGCAGGAGGGGGGAGTGGGTAGGGCCTCCCAGGGCCGTACGCCTGCAAACAAACAAAAGCAAGCATTTATTTTTTGGATTAACAGCACAAGCAAACAAGGTGGGCGAGCTCGAGGCGCCACTCGGAACTGGAACAATGAATCCCCCACATCCTCCACACACTGAGGGACCAGGCAGGGCTGAGCCCCCTCACCACGGGCAGGGCTGGGCAGGGCAGCTCTCAGTGGCAGCTCCCAAAACCAGGGGCTGGAGCTGAGCCCCCGAGCACAGCAGGGGCTGCACAGCCTCGGAAGGGAAGGGAAGGGAAAGGATCCACCCAGAGCCGGCGCCGAGGGCACGCGGCGTCCCCGCTGTGGCACCTCTGTGTGCTCTGCCTTCAGAGCCCCAGCAGAGATGGGCAAGTGGGGCAGCTCCTGCTCAGGGCACACAGATACAGCTCCACTTTTCCCTTAATACCTCTATGTACTAAAGTATTTCAAGGAAAAAATGGAACTCTCTTTGTTACAGAAGCACTGTTTCCCAGCACTCATTCAAACTTTAATAATAGGTCGAAGAGACCTAAATCCCACCTTGGAAATCACTCCAAATGAGAGGTGTTTTTGTACATAAATACTGGCATTTGGTACATCAAATACCCAGTGAAAAAAACCCATTGGAAAATTTCACCAAGTCCCTGGGAAGCATTTTAAATGATTTCCAAACCTGATACATCACAGAGACCAGAGAGTGAATTAAATATGGTGCACCAACACCAGTGAGAGGTTCTGTTTGCCCCTTACTTGGAGTGTTTTTGGAGGGGAGGGAAAGAGGGGCTGCCTTTCCTCTCTTTAAAAGAGAAATCCACCTTTCCCTCAGCCTGTGGCAGCCGAGACAACCACGGCAACCGCGGAGCCGGCGCCCAAACCTGCCGGGGAGGGACCCTTGGGGGTTTGCCTGCAGGTTTCATTGCAAGCAATTAAAAAAGGAAACAAGTTGGCCATATCCCTTAAAAAAACCCTTGCAAACCGGCAGCAATCCCTGTGCAGAAGGACAATGCAGAGGGCTGGGAGAGCTGCACGACACACTGATCCGGGCGCTCTGTTGTGTGTTGCTACAGACTGAAACAAAACTGTCCAACACCTGCACACCACCAAGTTGATTCTTTCATTTTCTGGGAGAGCTGGAAGGCCCCAAACACCCACTCCCACGGAGCCCCCCGGATCCATGGCAGCTGCATTAATTTTGTGAGCACTCTGTGTTTATTAACCTCTTCAGACCATGTTCTGTACGCTGTAAAAAAAGAATTCAGGGGTGAAAGGGCCCAAAGATAATTATTTATGCTGCTACGTGTCACCACTTCCACTTGAATCCCTTTTCAAGGCTTTAAAGCTTTGAAATTTTCAGGCAGCAAGGCCGGATTCAATGATTGGGTTGGCACCCTAAAGCCTTTCAGGTACCTTCTCATTTCACTCCAGCCCCGAGGAAATAATGACATCTGAAAGTTCATTTAAAAATAACAAAAACAACAACAAAAAGAAAAGGCAGCAAAAATGTAAAGGGAGATAAAAAACAGCTGGAAAACAACACACTGCAAAGGGAATTTTTAAGGAAGTAAATATACTGGAGCTGAAAGATTTGTCCTTAACACCCATCGTGTATGTGGATCTCAGTAAAAGGGTTGTCACCCCCCGGCTCTAACGTTTCCTGCACCAGCAGATGGGTCTGTGCCAGTGCCAGGGGAATTCTGCTTTGGACAAGGCCACAATATGATCCAGGCTGTGGATGCCAGGAGGCTCCAAGCCTTCCAAGAGGGACCCATCCAGGGATGCCCTCCACAACCCTTCTGGAAGACCATTCCTGCTCACCAGCTGCAGCTGTTGGGCACCCAGATTTGAGGCTGGGAATGAACTACCTGAAGCCCAGATTCCTTCAGCAAACATACCCACCCACGCTGCCCAGGATGAAGGGCAGGGCAGAGCAGAGGGTGCCATGGCAGGCAGACTTTTTCAAGCCTAATTAAACACTGCCCAGACTCCACCGGCACGAAGATCCTGCCCTGATTTTTCTACATTATCACAGCAGCCCCTGTTAGGGATTAGAACAATCAGGTATTTTTTCCTCTGGCTCTGGTGGTTTGGGTAAATCTATGTAACACATTCCAAAAGATTTTGCAAACTGATCCTACAAATACACCTCATTCAAATTTAAAATGCACCACCAATGGGGCCTGGCTGTGCAAAGGTTCAAGCTCCACTGTTTCCCCAGTAAGCCCAGTGTGATCACAACCCAGGCTATGGAGTTCTGCTCCCAGTCAAACCCAGTGCTGGCAGGATTTGTACCAGTATTGCCCTCGCTGTGCTGTGCCATGTCACTTATGTCTGTACTGGGCAGGTGGGCAGACTGGGAGGGAGAAAAGAAGAGCTAGGGGTGACTAAAAAGTGACTTGTCCTGAGCTGAGCCAGGCCACAGGAGGCACATTTTCAACAGTTCATGCCACAGTTTCCAGGTAAAATATTGGGCAACAGAGCAGTCACCCAGGAGCTGAGCCCTCCTCCTCCCCAGTACTGCAGAGCAACATTCCCACAGTTCTGACTCCCCCAAACAGCAACAGAACTAAGAGTTTAATTTAGATATCTGAAATTTATGTTAAATCACTATATAGTGCTGGAAACACTCAGATCTGGAACAAGAGTATATACAGATCATGTTTTACTGGGAACACCCCCCCAGAAATTCCCTAAGCAAAGTCACCTGCTACTTTCAAGCAGCATTTTCACTCTGTGGCATTTTCATGAACTGCTGACAAAGTCACCCATATTTTTGGAGATGAGGTTCCCCCATCACATCCCCCTTGTTTCCATTTAACCACACAGAGCTATTTTCACATGTCCTTTCCCAGACATGTTTATTCCTCGGGCTACATTTGCATTAAGTAGTTTTTCAGCTAAGAGAAAGCCAATAAACACTTGAGAGGAAAAATTCAGGAAGTCATAAGAATGTACATTTAAACCACGCTGGGGTGAAACCCTTCTGTCTCCAAAAGGTGTGGCTGCAGATTTCCTTACAGAGGGGGAAGACTGGTTGGAATACTTGCCTCCAGGTGGTGTCTCCTCAGGCTGCAAGGGGTGTGTGACTCGGGAGCACTTTGCTCTGTGCTCATGGGCAATGGTGGTGGTGCAGTCCCAGCAGGGGCTTTGTGCCAGGGGCACACCCAGGGGGGCTAGACAAGGCTGGGAAGTCACCTGTCCCTGCTCTCACTGTGACACAATGGCACCAACTCAGGAATGCCTTCCCACCCACACTCCCTCTCCACAGCCCCACAAAAGGGAAGCCTCTCTGGGGTGGAGGCCAGAAGGGGTTCCTACCTGCCTGCCCCTGTCCATGCGATCCTCGGGTCTCTGTGGGTATCCCATCGGGCCCAGCCCCTGGTACGGCGCCGGCTGGAACTGATTGGGGGATGGCAGCATGCGGTTCCAGGCAAGGAGAGGAGCAGCTCCAGCAGTTCTGTGGGAGGAAAAGACACTGCAGTGTGACCTTAGAGAGTCCCACACCACAGCCCCAAACCTGGGTTTGTCCCAGAGCTGAACGTGCTCCCACCCAGCCGTGCCTGCAGCGGGACTGCAGACGAGCAAGGGTTAGAGAGACACCAACCCAAAGGCCACCTCTGCTCACTGTTTCCTCCATCACAGCTTGAGGCTGCACAACCAGGTACTGCCACAAGCAGCAAACTCTGCTTCACAAACCAGGGATTTTTCAGTTCCCTGGAAAGCCTCTGCCCACGCTGCGTTTCGGGGGCAGCTTTGCTGCCTCCCCCTGAGCCAAACCAGCCCTGGCCGTCCCCACATCAGCCGAGCCATCCCCACCATCCCATGGGTAAACATGTGCCACACAGGAGCCAGGGGCTTTCTTTTCTGAGCACCCAGACTCCTTCTGGGAGCCCATTCTTCCCAGTTAATTGCAGGTTGCAAATGAATTCTTAGGGCGAGTATTTGGAATCTAGGGTAGGGGCCTTGGCTGCTTTTTCCCATCCATTATTCTGCTCAATATGTCAGGAGGTCTGATCGGGAAGAAACCTTTTCAAGTTCTATTGATGCTGTTTTCAATTGACCACGGTGACCTAGCAACATAAGCACTAATTGGCACGGGCTGACTGACATTTGGTGTACAGTTTATATGGGAACGCAGATCCAACATCCATTATAACCCAGTTTGCCATCCCAGATTACCAACAGCAAGAAATGTTTTCATTGCCTTCAAGTACCTATTCTGGCATTACAATTATAAAGCAACAGGTATAACAGGTCAAATATTGTCTGATTAAAAATATTTAGAAAAATGCTACAGCCATGATCTTATTGTTAAAGCTGAGCACGGGTGAGGGACAAGGCCCTGCAGAATTCATGGGCTCTGCAGGACAATGCGATGTTGGGAAGGGAAAACAGGGATAGTGGAGACAGTTAATCCTTCCTGACCCCTCATGATGAGGGAGTTGGCAGAGCAGAGCAGGGCCAGCCTGGGGGGACATGGGGACAGCAGGGAGCAGGAGCACTGCATCCCAGAGTCACCTGCTGGGACATGGGGACAGCAGGGAGCAGGAGCACTGCATCCCAGAGTCACCTGTTGGGACATGGGGACAGCAGGGAGCAGGAGCACTGCATCCCAGAGTCACCTGCTGGGACATGGGGACAGCATCCCAGAGTCACCTGCTGGGACATGGGGACAGCAGGGAACGGGAGCACTGCATTCCAGAGTCATCTGCTGGGACATGGGGACACTGCTGGGACATGGGGACAGCAGGGAACAGGAGCACAGCTGGTTCATCTCCTTCACTGCACATTGCTCCCTGTCTCTTCCAAGAGCCTCTGCCCAGATGTGCTGGATTTCAGCCCTAGAGACCCTTCCCAGAGGCAGGCAGACCCCCAAACACCCCTGGAGCTCGGGGAGGAGCTGTGACTGTCCTGACCAGACCCCCAAACACCCCTGGAGCTCGGGGAGGAGCTGTGACTGTCCTGACCAGACCCCCAAACACCCCAGGAGCTCGGGGAGGAGCTGTGACTGCCCTGGTCAGACTCCCAAACACCCCTGGAGCTTGGGGAGGAGCTGTGACTGCCCTGGCCAGGCAGGATTCACAGCCAGCTGCACAACACCGGGCAAAGGGAGCTTTGGGAGGGGAAGGACTTTAAACACACCTTCCACCAGCTGGAGCACAGGCAAAGCTGGAATCAAGACAGGTAAAGGTAAGATTAAATGGATGAAAACCGGGATTTTGGATGTGAAGGTGGTGTGGTTTTGGATGCAAACTGCTTTTGGTTTCACAGCAAAGCCTGCCAAGACAGCTGCTCCACCTGGTCAGAGTAAGACCTGCCTGCATTTTAGGAAGGCATAAGGAACTCCTGCCATCTCCAGAAACAACTTGATTCCTGTTTAGGAAAAGGACTCCTACCTGATAAATAGCAGTTGGTGAGTAAGATGTGCAATACATGAGCTCAAACCAGGCATGCACAAGTGGTAAGTGGTGATACTGAGCTGTGTGCTGTGCTTTCCACCCCAGAAATGCACAGCTACCCAAACCCCACCTCAGAAGGGGCAAAGCTGTAGTTAAAGTTTATAGCACATCACACCTGCAGGGACTAAACACCCGAAGCCAGTATTCTAAGTTCATTATTTTGAATTTATTCATACTTATTCCTTCTGATTAAGTACTTTGAGTACTAACTTTTTCCCCCCTTCATGATTCCTAGAAAACAGCAGACTCCAGGATGAATACACTGCTCAGCCTTAAGGAAAACTACTGGGAATTACCTATATAGCCCCAGCTCTTGTGCTTTCATTAATTATCATTCTGTCCCTATAACAGGGGACAGAGCAGGTTTATCACCCTGTCACCTGTGCTGGTGATAAACACAACTGAGGGTCACAGGCCAGCACTTGCTCCACGCCTGGAATGGGAAAGCTTGACACAAATTTCATTTGTCATTAATATGTATCTGGCACAAAGTTTAAACTTTTTATTTTTAAGTGCTGCTTAGTGGGAAGTTGGGAATTTAACAAATGAAACACAGCAACATCACTGTTATGTCGGGGCCTTTCTGCTCAAGGCCATCTGAAAGAGTGAAATTGGTGATTTTCAGTCAGAATTACTACGGATTCTAAAGGATAAACATGGAAAAAAGTCTGCAATGCATTTTCCATTCTTAAAGCCTGTTCTTAATCCACAGAACTATGTATTGTTAAAGAAAGAAATTAGACTTTCATCTTGTAAACAGAAATATGGAAATTACAGGACTCGGATCACTTGACTTTGTGTTCATCTGGTGCATGTATTAATTGGTGAGGGGGGAGATTTGTACACAGCAAAGCTGCAGCCAAAAAAGAACTTTGCCACTTGAAACATCCCAGCAGCTCACACTGGCAGAACGATTCAAATCACTATCCAGAGTTACACCAACTCCTGATTCACCTGAAGCATATTCAGCCAGGACAGCTGAAACAGCTCCAGGAGACACCTCACAGTAAAACAGGCCTGTGCTCCAAGCTCTGCCTCTCTGGAATTCCCTTCTATGGGTAGGTTAAACAAACCATTTTGCTGCATTTCCATCTGCAAGGCAGCAAATATCTCTATCAACTCTGAACCACGAGCATGAAACAGCCTCTGCAGTGCCCAGGGACATCAGGACAGGAGAAAAGACACCTGCCCTGCTGTAGGTGTTCTTCAAGGGCAACTCCCCCCTTCACTTTACCTGCTGCACCCACTGTGGCACTGCATTTAAAGGTAAGGAATCCTGCATAGAAAACAGGATCTGTTGGGTTAGGGAGAAGTAGATTTACACTCTTGGGTTTTTTTTTTCCCCCCAGGCCTGGGGAGCAAGAGCTACTTTAGCCTCCCTGCAACTCTCCATCCCTGAAACAGTACCAAGGCTCCCAGCTTTCCTGGCAGCTCCCTGCTTATCTCTCACCTGAGGCCATAAATCAAGGATATCACAGCCTTCTGCCAACCCACTCCATCCACTGGGCTGGAGCAGGGCTGGCCTCTCCCTAATGACTATTCCTGGGAACAGAGGAGACAGAGAACAGACATCCCTGGCTGCTCTCCCCCATGGCACCCTGTTGCTCCTGGAGCACCTGAAGCTGCAGCTCAAGTGGGAAAAGCCTTGGGGTGAACGGTTTGGGAAACCAGCACCTCCCAGGGAATGAACTGGGAAACTGAAAATCCCCTGAGGGGGGTCAATTCAACAGGTTCAGACATTATTTCCTGCACTGAGTCTCCCTGTGTTTAACCTTCTGCTTAAGTCTCTGTGCTTGTTTCTGTAGGGCAACTAACTCAACATCAGCCCTAGGCATGTTTGATCTGCTTCCCAAATCCAAAACCTTCCAGGCACGCAGCAAAATTACTTATCCTCAGCACTGACAAGTTGGAGATTTTCATAAACCATCAAAAATGTAACAAAGAAAAGCAATGTCAAGTGACAGACCTGCAGCAATCCTTCACAAAATAGCACTACATATATTGGATTTAATTAAGGGGTGGGAACAGCAACTCCCAGGGACCAAGTGATATTAAAGTTTGCATTATAAACGAATCTTGCCTCACAATATTGCACATGGATGAGGCACAGGACAAGGGAGCCAGACTTGGTTCAGTGGGGATCAAAATGGTTGCCATGGAAAGTGACTGCAGAGAGCTCAGTAAATTCTCCCAAAGCCTGTATTTTCAATGGTGAACATTTGCAAATAAAACCAAGGGAAAAAAACCTGTGCCTCAGAGCAGAACCATCTCTTACATCCTCTCCTGTTCCTCCATAAACATAAATAAATGTCACTATTCATAGCTGTCACAGGTACCCTGGGTTTATTGAGTCCCCCCACTGAAGGACATCCAAGCCATCAATGAAGGAACGCATGTAAAACATCCCTGATTATCAAACCATGTCACATTCCTTCTATTCGATGGCACTTATTGGACTGCAGATTCCATAATCCTTCCCTGAGTCCCTTCTGCATTTAATTCAGTTCAGCCTTAAGTAGTTAAAGAAACTGTTTTCAGTGGCAGCTAATAACTACTGACCTACAGTGACACTGCCCTACAATGGGCTTGTCAGCCCTGAAAAACTTGTACCAAAGAAGCTGATTAGGACTTGAAGAGGTTTGTAGCAAGAATCAATGGCTGGTCTGTCCTAATGCTGCGGCTGCAGCACAGAAATGATAAAAGTGGAACACCATTAGTTATGCCTCATTAAGCTCCACAGCCCTCCTAAAAAGAAATTTGTTTAGCCTGTCCAAAATCTAATGCAGTTTTAAGCTCTCTGTGCTCAATTTCATAGTATCTCAAAAGCTTCAATAAGATAAAGGCCAAAGAACCAAGAACGGTACCAAAGCACCAACAGTAAAGTTAATTTTGAAGCCTGAGTTTTAATGGAAAGTGTTTTTGCCTTCTTTTTTTTAATTCAAAGTACTCCAGCCTTTTAAAGGATGAGCACCACGTAGTGTGCTCTCAAAACATAAATAAATCATGGACATTAATTAACTTAAAAAACCTGCAGTAGAGCGTGATTTCAACAAATTTAAACAGCAATGTTCCAAACAAAGAAGGGAAAAACAAATGTTGGGCAGCCTGGCAGAACCAAACCCACCCTCCTGGGCTCGGAGCTGCCACCCCTCCTGCCTCACCTCTGTGGTGCCTGCTGGAACAAGGGCGTGGGGCCTCGCCAGGACTCCTGGGGTCGAAGATCTAGAGGGGAAAACAGAGTGGTAAAATAAGGAAGAGCAAGTGTAATTCAAGAGCTGTGCCCCAGTCCTGTGTGTGCCCCAGAGGGCCTTTTAAAAAGCCAAACAGAAAAGCTCGGACTGGATATGCACAAACACACTCCAAGTCATCAGTTCCTGTTGCTGATCTGGACAGAGCCCTGCTGGGAACTGATAAAAGGCAACTTTTTTGGTTTAAGTATGTCCAATAAGCTTCAGGTGATAAGAATAATGAATTTTAATTGCTAGAACTAGCTCTGGTTAGTGCTTGGACTCTTCACAGGTGTCTCCTCTTGAATTTTTAAAGATGCAAAACCTTGTCAGCTACCATAAACATTTAATAGCAAAGTTTCTGCCAAGCACATTCACCATTACCTTAAAAATACGGGTACACATACACACTAAAAATACAGATACACACACACAGCCCCTGCTGTGCCATCACCACAACACACCATGTTTGTCAGCCACAAATATGGACTAGTCAAAATATTGGGGGTTTTGGCCAGTTTGGGAAATTGGCCAGTTTGGGAAATTGGCCAGTTTCCCTTTGACTGGGCTGAGTTTTTCCATAAAGGAAACTAAAAGACTGACCAGAGCATGGAACAAAGTGAACAGTCCCATTTTATTCATGTTAAATAAAGGTATATTTAGGATACAAAAGGTAAAGAATTCAATAATATAAAACAGAAATATATAATCACTAAAGACAGTAAAAGTGCATTTAAGAGTTAACGTAGTCAATGATAACACAACAATGAAACTCTATTAATGATCTCTGAGATAATGGAATCAGACTGAATTAAGCCTTTTGGGGTAAAACCTTGGCCAGAGCCCCAGCTCTGCAGCACAGGAGACCACCCACTTCTCCATTGTCTCCTCCACCCAACGCAGCTCTTTACAAAGCCGAGGCAGGACCAACATTGCTTTAACAGGACACGCAATTAAACGGTTGTTGTCCTTCTAAATAACCTGGTCAGTAAACAGGATAAAAGCAGCGGCTCCTCAATAGCGCCCGGGCAGCCCCGGCGCTCAGAGCGGGGCCAATCAAAGCTCCGTCTCACTGACACCTTTGATGGCTTTCAATGGGCTTCAAGTGTGACCTAATGCCAACAGCTGGTTCCAGCAGCTGGAGAACAGCCACGCCGGACACGGACACCCTGGTGCACTGCCAAGGGCTGGGGACACGGAACTTGGCGAGAATTGGAAAGGAAAGGAGGGGAAATGAAACACACAGATCTGTGCCGACCTCTCGAGTGTGCAGGGGATGGGTGGGCAGCCCCCACTGGGGAGATCCCAGAACAAATTCCCATCCCCAGCAGCTCCACTCTTCCCACTGGAGCAAAGCCAATCCAGCCCACGATTGTTTATATCCCATACAGAGTTATTGATTAAACATCAATTCTATACACACCACTACATCAACCAACATAGAAACCCACATATCAATCTGTACACACACAGACACACACACACTGTTACCAGGTGAAGCTCCTCAGCAGGTAGAATTGGCTATTTTCCACCCAATTTCCAACCACACCTGCCTAAAAAGCATGACCAGGACTGAAGATGGACATGTGGCACTTTCCTCCTGATCAGCCTGTGACTCACAAGGAACTTTCCATGGCCAGACTGGCTGTACCCCACACAATGCCATGTTTGCTTGGGAACACCAGGGGAGAGAAAGACAAGAGAACCCACAATGCTGCTTTCAGGGAAATGAGCAATTAACACACAGTGTTCAACCTGAACTTAAAAAAATACAAAGATAAAATTGCTAAAAACCCCCCAAAACCATAAAATTTAGTTTGGGACTTCCTGAGAGTGTCACCACACTCAATCAGAAATACCCTAAGGTATTTTATATTTCTATTTTATATTTCCTATTAGACTCTGCTTCTAATAACTTCAAAGTTATGAGCTCTGCTCATCGTGTTTCCAGACCTTTCTTTTCCATGTCAACAAGAAAGGGCCCAACTCTCCTGGTGTAACCACCTCTTTGCAGCTCTAGAGAACAGTTTAAGAGAGAGTTTCATGAAATCATCATAAAAACATTTAAATCCACCTCATTACTATTCATTTGTATGGCTGGCAGAACAACCTTTGAGGGAAAGAGCTTGTAGAAGTGAATTGCACTACAAAATGGGAGAAGAAATGACAATTAATATTTTCTTTAGGCTGCAAAACTTAGGCATTTCCTAGAGCTATAAGGCCAAAGAATCTGCCTTCTCCAGCAGCTCCTCAAGTAACAATTTATCTAATCAGGGTGGCAATCAAAGACGAGATTTTGTGTTTACTGATTGCACTAATCAAAATCACTTTTCAAATGCAGCTAATTGACAAGTTTACTGGCTGCAATGAAAGTCATAAATCAGATGTCCTGTGCTGCAGAAAGCAAAGCTGCCATTCCCAGAGCGCTGCCACACTGCACTTGAGGCCCCAAGTTATCAGCACAGACAATTATTCATCAAGTGCAAATTGGCACATCCAAGTCCAATCAGGAGCACGGGCAGGGAACACCCCCGGCAGGCTCTTGAGGGGAGGATGGCACTTGGCCTGGCCACACCACCCTCCCCGAGGCTGATTTCACAGCAGCTCATACAGAAACACACAATACAGCAAAGGAAACGTTGCTCTGCATTGATCCCACCAAATGTGGAAATTTGAACCACATCAGCCACAGATTTTCAGGAATGTGTGGGTTCCAGACAATTCCCAGCCCAGCTGTGCCACCACAGGGTTTCTCTCACAAGGACACAGCTGGTGAGCAGTGCTGGGGTATGCCTCATACACAAACATCCTTCAGCAGGAACATCCGAAGGCTGATCCCAGCAGGAATTCTGGGCTGTGACACCTGGAGGTGTTCCTCTAACAAGGGTTTAGGCAACTCTCTCTCTCTGCTTGGTCAAGAGCAGTTGAGACACAGATGGTTCACTCAGGACTGGCAGTCCCAGGTGGGCTGGAGCCTGACTAATGAGCCAGGCAGCAGGATGAGGTTTTTGGGAAGTCCCAGGGAGCAAGAGCATCCCTCACCCTGTCTGCATCCCCCCTACTGATGGGCATGAGCTGCCCTCACACCTTGGCTAAACAGCAAGGCCCTGAAAGGAGGACAATCTCCAAACACGAAGGCAAGCGCTGCCGTAATTAGTTGTAGAGACTTCACGCCACAGTCAGTGTGAATCACAAGTTAATTAGAGTTTAAGACTAATCTCCTAGGACAGCTCAGTGTTGTTAGAAGAGGAGGAACACAACCCAGTGAAGCGCCAAAGAACATGCCTGCAGTGTGAGGCACTGCAGTGTCCACAAAACCAGAGTGCCAGGAGCTGGTTCCAGGGAGCAGTGCCTGGCACAGGATCCTGCCCAGGGAAAGAGCCTTTGTGCATGAGGAACCAGCAGGTCCACCTGGAACCTCTTCCTGCTGCACCAACAGAACAGCATCAACCTCTGCCTCATGGAAAAAGCAGCATTCAGGGAAGTGGCACAACGACAGGAAAAAAAAACCCAACCAACTGGTTTCAGGTTTGCCAGGCACAGCTGCAGAACAGCAACAGGGGATGGCTGTGGGAGTTGGAGGGGCAGGAGGTGTGGGGAGGAAGGCACATGTGAAAGGAAGCCACCAGACAGTGTTTCCAAGGGCAGCAGATGGACTGGCATTGCTAACCCAGTGGTGGATTCAGCCCCCTCAGATTGAACACCCCAACGGCACTGGGGGGTGTTTGTGTGCAGAGCTGCCCACACAGCACCAGGTGCTTGGGTGCCACGAGAATGAGAGCTCTGTAAGCACCTCCTTGGCTGGACCAGCTCCATGCACAGGAGACAGAGAGAGCAGCTTTGAAATCACCATTTCCCCCAGAGTGCCAGGACTCAACAGGAACTGCAGCACAGGGAGTGCTGGGCTCCCAAAAACTTTCTCCCCAAAATCACAGAAACCTGATTTTGGAGATGAATACAAAAATATGATGTCTATTTGGTAGTTCAGCCTTCTCATAATTCTTGTTAAAAAAAAAGGTTTTCCTTTAACCCAAGTTAATTCCTCCAGGCTCCCATTCAAGTGGTCTCTCCACTTAGACCAATCTAGTCCCTTACACAAGCAATCAGCACTCACTCACCACTCAACTTCCCTTCACCTGCTCTGGGACTGGACACTGAGTTTCAATCAGTGGCCACTGGTATTATTTATTCACTGTCTGATATGCAGCAAAGATGCCACTGAAGTACAAAAAGGGTGAGAGCTTCACTGGGCAGTAACTGGTCTAGATGGGACAAAGCTCTGGAGTTCAAACTTCATCTGTGTCAGCTCTTCAAATGTCCCACACTTGCAAAATTCCATATTGCAAGAATTCAGCTGGACAGTGAGAACTTCTTATTTTGAAGTACCTTCTTAGGCAGCTGAATCAAGTTTCCTCCTGTCTCAGTCCCACCATTACAGAAACAGCCCCTGGTCATAGGTGAAGAGACAGAACTCTCAAACAGCACCCTTTTCCAGGAGCACAAGCAATTCCTTTCCAGGGTGAAAAACTCCATTTTGGGTCACACAGGATTTATTGGTGATGCTGAGACTCCACCACAGATGGAATATGTTCCAAGTACGAGACACCAGGAACCCTTGGTAGAGGTGGGTTTTATGGTGCTGGTTTTCCCATTCCATTTGAATCCTGAGTGCAGTGTTCAAAGTGGGATGTACTGGCAGGCACTTCTGTTCCATTTCAGCACATTTCCCTACAGCAATTCCATAAAGGAAGAGCAACAGAGAGGAGCAACACGAGGTTAATGAAGATGCCTGAATCCACTTATTACATGTGATGGTGCTAACCCAAACCTGTTGTATTTTCCAAACTCTGAAATTCAGGAAGTACTTTCCAAACTGTGAAATGCAAGAAGAAGAACCCACTTACTTGACAACAGCTTGGGGATCTGCTGCTGCCCACCCATGAGGGGCCTGGCGAAGGGGGTCGCGTAGGCTGCGAGGGGCACGGCATTGGGATACATCCCTGGCATCCCTCTTTCCCTTGGCATTGTGTGCCTGCTCCAGGCGAGAAAAGGAGAGGGAAAAGATCAGGGTGTTTTGCTGAATTCCACCTTACAGCACAGCTGCCACCTGGCCCACCCAGAGCCCCAGCCCTCTCCAGCGTGCCAGCACAATGCAGGGATTTGCTCATGGGTCAGGGCCCAGGTACATCCCAGCATGGGCAAGGGCCTTGGGAGCTGCTCCAGGAAAGTGCCCAAGTTCTCAACAACACAGCTGGACTTTTCTTTTTTTTTTCTTTTTGGAACTATGATATGGAAAGACAGAAGAGGGTTCACCAGCAGGACAACTCTGCTTTCCAGCACACGATTGCAGGGAAAGGTGGTGCTTTTCCTTCTTCCAGCTCTTCCTTACTTTAAGAAGCAGAACAGGAGGGCAGGGCAGGGCAGCCCCCAAAAAGCAGGGCAGTGTCCCCCAGGCAGAGCAGCCCCCCCAGAGCTGGGCAGGGCAGAGCAGCCCCCCCAAAGCTGGGCAGAGACCCCCAAGCAGACTCACCCTAAGGTTCTGAAGGCTGACTGATCCAAGTGCACTGGTTTCCTGTCTCGGTTGAAGCCAAGTTGTGGTCTCCAAGGCCTGCCATCATTGTTGGTTTTTTCCCAGTCTCCTGGCTTCAGAACTGGAGCAGGTTTCCTTAGCAATAAAAATAGTTCCATAAATATTTATCAGAGCAAATACTCAGATGAATAAATCAGAAGAGAATTACTTGAAAGCTGACACTTACTTTGCCCCAGGTAACACTGTAGCCTTGAAAACAAAGTCTTCAGCAAATTGTGGATCTTTGAATGAGATGCTAGAAGGAAAAATTTGAGGATTAGGTTCACTTCATAACGATGACAAAGGGCGCAGTAATCACTGCTTTACTAACAGTGATGCCCACAATGGAAAAGAGCCAAGAACCCACGACTCACACTGCAGAGGGAATTTCTTGCACAAGGATGTACTGACTATATTGCATGTCTTGATTGTTTCCCAGAGGGTGACCTTTTTTCTGCCCTGTTCCAAAAAGGAAGTTCCATGCCTAGAAACCAGTGAGCCTCACGTATGGGAAGGAGAGGCTCCTCTGCAGACCCTCAAGTACAAATCCCCCAAAGCACTGACTGTGCCTGATGGAGCTCAAAGGGGACCAGGGGCACTTGGTTACAAGTGGGATTTCCCAGAGCAGGGAGTTTTATCCTGAAGAGCAGCTTTGCAGTTTCATGCAGTTCCCATAGAGGGATACATCCCTATTTTCAGTGACATCACACAGATCCTGCACTTTGAGACAAACTAAATATTAATACAGCAAAAACTGTCAGAAAGCTTCATTTCTACTGGGGCAACACATTCCAGAGCACTGGGTTTGCAATTCCCATCTCCTGGTGTAGTATCCAGGTCTCAGGTAGGTCCCACCAGGGACATGTTTGAAGCACAGAACACCAACATGCACCCACCAGCTGTGGGTTTGAAGCACATGACACCAACCTCAGCACCCACCATCTGACAGAGAAGAATGCTTGGGATGCCAAGAAAGCTAAAAGCAAATGGCTGAGCAGAGTAATCTCACTCTTCCAGCTGAAATACATCTGCTTTTCAGTACCAAGAATGAATGAGGCTCCAAGGAAAGAGAATAATGGTCCCTTGGAAAATTCAGCCTCAGTCACACGACCTGAAGAGCAGAACCCTGACTGCTCATACCATCTCCAAAGACAGGAAGAAAAATCCTTGCAACAGAGAAATGGAGAGAAGCACAAAACAAACCAAACCTCCTGACAGTGGCAGATGAAAAGCCAAAACCTTCCTTTAACTCATCACTCACAGTAACTACATCCCCATTTAGAACATCCTTCCTACAGTCTCCTGACAAGCCACAACTCAGCATTTCTTACTGCCTGTTGAACCAAGTTAGGCCTCTTTGAAGGAGAAAATTACACACACAGATCACAAGTGATTTTCAGTGTCTCAGGTATCTCATGTGGCTTAAGAAGTGAAAGGTTATAGGCCCAAGCATTGCAAACCCAACAACAAGACACCACAATAAAATGAGTTTTGGTGCTGCATGTTGGACCTCATTGCATTAAACCCAGAGGTTACTGACCTGACTGCAGAATTCTGTGTGAGATCCCTCAGCATTGGAACAGGAGACTCCACTACCCTGGACAAGAGAAAAACCTCTGTCAAAACATCAGGTAACTGTTTCTCACCACTTGCTGCTCTTTTTCTGTTGCTCTGTCAACTAAGACTCTGACACATAAGAGGGATTTCAAAACGAATGACAGAATCTTTATTTCTCAATGCCACAAGAGTTTTCTTTCCCCTGTTCCTTCCAAGAACAGCTTGACTTGCTCATACTTCTCCCAAGCCATGACAAGAATGGAGAAATATCCATTAGTGTGACCTGGGATAAATCATCTGTGCAAAAGTCAGTGTTTGTGTTTGTGCATTTAATGCAAACGAGCTACTGAACCCCTGCCTGTGCCTCTGAGCACAGTTAGAGAAATGGAAGGGGAAGATTACACTGATCATTTCTCTAACTAAATGCAATCTCTAGAAAACAAAAATTATGAACATTCTTTGTATGTGTAGCTGGGAACAGTCCTGAATTCAGTGCTACAGGACAAATGGACTAAGGCAAAATAGATCTAAGATAGCACTACTTGTATTTTTCTCTAATGGAGTGCAGATTAGCACATAAACAAGAGAGTTTGGGGGTTTAAGACAATGTGCACTAATGAGAAGTCACATCAGTCCACATTCACATTCATACAAAAGCAGAGAGGCCAAAACAACACAACCTTACTGAACAAGACCATTGACTGCTACTACTTTTATTATTAAACTACTTTTATTATCCAGGCCTTGTTAACCTAATAAAACAATTACTAAATACATAAAAATCAGCCTTCCCCAGGTGAAATGACAAAAACTAAAAAGTTCACCAGCAACTAAGCACACAGAATAGGTCACTTCAAAGATTTCTGAGGCTGCTGTAAAAAGCCAGGTCCTGTTAAGAAAAACAGGACTGTGGGATCCAAGTGTCACTTGGCTGGGATGTTCCACACACTAGAGGTGACACACCTGCCGTGACCCCTCAGGCAAAGCCTGTTGAGCCTCAGCACTGCACACACTGCCTGCTGGGAGCTCCAAGTCTCTCCCTGTGGGCACAAAGGTCCTTGTACTGAAACACAGCTGGGGCTGGAGGGAATGCCCTTCAGCACCAAGAGCCCTCCCCAAGGCCACACTCACTGGTCCGGCAGAATGGCGTTGTCGTTCAGGGTGAGCTTCCCCTGGATCCCATGGCACAGCTCCGGGGGGATATCCACTGCCTGCACAGGGAACAGCTCCTCAGCTCAGGCACCTCATTACACCCTCAGCCCCACCATTCATTCCCACAGTCCCTCAAGAGGAAGTGCCACTCACCTCTGTATTTTTGGTCTTGTACTGTTCCACAATGAAGTCACAGAGTGGATGGTGCTTCCCAACAAAGAGAACGTCACCGCCAAGGCTGTTCCTTCTGCCTGGGAAGTTGAAGGGAAGGGGACAAGAGTTCAGAGAAAAGAGGGAAGGGGGGAACAGCAGACCTGCAGCACTGTCCTGGTGACACCTCCACAAAAGCCAAGTTTCACTGTGACTGAAAGGAAAGCTTTGAACATTCCTTGAGAGTGTAGGAAGGACACTCTGCCCAGAGCAGGATGGCTCTGGTCACAAGGGTTGTTGAGAGACAGTAAAACAGCTGGAGTTTCGTGTTCAGTGGGAGGAATACTGGACTTAGTACAGAGCAACACAGCAGATCCAGACAGGCTGGGTAAAAAAAGCCAAACCAAAAACCCCCAGGCCCCACACACCTCCCACAGTTCACCCACAAGAACCTGCTGCTGTTCCTGTACAGTGGAGAAACCAACACCTCCATATGGGTCTGTAAGCTGAACAAAAGCTACAAACCCCAACCCATCAGGGCCCATTCTAACTGTCAGCAGGAACAATCTGCCATAACTCACCCCAACCAAACACCTGCTACACTTTGGCCATTTAGGGTGAAACACATAAGTGGCAAACCCCAAGTCTTTAAGAAAAGATGGCAGTCCTTACTCTCCTCGGGGGTGAGGTCAGGGTACACCTCCTCCAGGGCAGCCCTGAGCCGCCGCTCGTCCACAAAGGGCAGCAACGCAACACCTGCACAACCAAACAGGAGCTGGTTACACTTGCAGAAAAATAACAAAACAACCCCCAAAAATACACTAGGATAGAGAAAGTTTTGATGGATTTCTCAGCCAAGAAAGTGTTTTGTTCTATTATAAAAATCAAAAAGCCCTAGGACATTTAATATGAAAATTCTTCAAGCTTTTACTTCTGTCACCCTTACTACGGGTGGGAATACGGAATAATTACTTCAGTTTTGGTTTTATTTCCCTTGCCATGAACACCAGAGCTTTTCCTGCCCAAGGTGACAGCAGAAGCTTCCCAAAAAAACGAGTTTCCACTTCGTGCCTGCACCAGGTCAGTGCTTTGTCATCACTTTAAGCCACACAACACTCACAGGGACTCTGACCTTCCACAGGCATATATTCCCAATTTAAAACTTGGTCTGCCTGAAACACTTTTGCTTCAGATCTTTATGTGGCTTTATTAAAACAAATACTGTTGTCCTCAAACTGAAGGAAAGGACAGCCTAAAACTTCACCTGCAGAGAAATTACACACAGTGCAATCAGCCCCAGAATTGGGCAGACCTTGAAAATTAATATTCTCTAAAGAAAGGAAAAGTTGCATAAATATTGTAGATCTTTTTTCATTCTTTGTATGCTCCCAAATATTTCTATATTCCCCAAAGCATTTTTGGCACAGTACTAATGAGCCACTGATTGAGCAGAACAAGATCCATTAATTAAATGCAAAGGAGACAAAAGAGAATTACACAGTGAGGTTGACAAAAACAGAAGGATGATTAATCTAGTTCAGGACAAATTAACAAATCTGGAATGACTGCTGAAATTACTAATAATCATTGCCAATCTGAAATCAGTTACTGAACCATAATTAGTTCTTCATGCTAACTTCTTTTTGAAAAAAACACCTGTTGTAAAACACTTGTCCCCACACCAAGTAACACAAGTTACTCTGTGATTTATTGCAGTGTTTTCTCACTAAGATAATCTTCCAATTTCTTCCTATTTTACAGATTTTAAAAAAATAAAAAATAAAAAAAAGAAGTTGAAATTTCACCTTGCCAGGCATATTTCTTCCCATTTAAATCAATAGCAAAGTCTTCAGGGTAGAAGTCAATGATGCTCGATTCCTGTCAGGGAGAAAAGAGAAGTCCCCCTTAAATCCAGTTCTGATGTGGGTTCAGACTGTCCTGTGGTACCAGACACAGCACTGAGGGGGAGGAGAGACCTTCCACTAACCAAAATATCTTTTAATAAATGCCATTTAAGCACTATGTGTGGTTGGGCACTTCCCTTACTTAGAGATTCAAAACAAGAAATTCAGCAGGAGAGAATAATTCCAGGTAATCTGCTGGATTCAGTTTTCCAAGGTTTGTTTAAGGAACTTAATGTGAAAAGCCAGGAAATGATTTCTCACTGAAACACCTGAATTCCAAGAAATCACTTTTAAGGACTTTTTGAAGAATCCTTGCAACCTACTACAAACCTGCTGGTCTCCAGCATTTTCCTGCCTGGAGTAAGAGGCAGCAGCAGGTCATGTTCACAGCACTAGAAGATGACCCAGCCTGGCAGAGGGGACACAACAAGGATTCTCACCGGATCTGTCATGAGTTTCCTCCACGTTGGGGGCAGGAAGTTTCCACTTGCAGCTGGAAATACTCCCATAAGTTGTTCAAGAGGCTTAAACTGTTGAAATCAGACAAGCAGATGTAGGACACTTGTAATGAGGTGTTAAATCATAAACAAACAAACAAATAAGTGAATAAATGAAGGAGCTGTACCGGTTTGGAGCCTTTCTCAAAGTCTGAAGGCATGTCTGCAATTCCCTCAAAGTCAGAAGCAAAGGGAGCATAGTGGAAAGGGTAATACCAGTTCCAGGATGCACAGCCCTAAGGCAGAGAAGGAAGACAAAAAAAAATCAAACACACCAGAAAAATAAAAAAAAAAATTAAAATCATGCAGCCCAGGCACTAGAGATGAAAAAATGGCAGAAAGGAGCATTTTTGTGGCAGCACAGTTTGCACTCCTGTTTTCCAAAGCAAAATCCCATTGCTAACTTGGGAACATGTGGGACCAGAGACCCCCCAGTACACCCCAGAAGGTGTGAAAATGTGAACAGTATTTTGTGCAGGCTGAAAAGTGTTCTGGTTTTAGTTCTTCCTTTTCCCCTCAGTACCAGCACTAATAACACACTTGGAGCAGCACTTTGCTCTTTCCCTCTCATTCTTCTTGCTTAAACACTGGGGAATATAAAGTGCATCCTCAAAAAGCAGAAAATAAACTCAAAACACACCAGAACACCCTGTACTTTGTAAAGGAAACGTGGCTCTGGGAGGTCCAAGTCAAGTTTTCACCTCCTCAGCTATTTTTCTTAGCAGCACCACTTGAAACAAAAGCCCACTACCATTTTGACTTCCAATTCTGAACAAGTAAATGTCAACGAGGCTCCTCCAGTGATATTTTTGGTACAAAATTACAGCGACTCTAATTATTCTGTGCAATCCTTCAGATGGTTTCAGAAGGTTTCAAAAGCCAGGTGGATTGCTTTCTTTCTTTTCCTCCTCTCCAAACAGATGTTCCCACTAGTGGAACATGCCCTGCATTATTAGCTCTTTGTAAGGATGGAAAGGCACATAATTTATTCTGTCACAAGTTTTATGGACATCAAGCAGTTGTTTTTGGAATCAATTTTTATTGTGGTACAAAGAAGGAAAACAAACAACAAGAAAACCTTTTCTGAGGTTCCCCCAGCCCCCAACAACTCCCTAATCTAATTTCCATATGAGCAGGAAGCAATTTGTCAGCTGTTCCATCCCAATAACACAGACTGGAATGGTTTTGTACTATTGCATCACTGAAGGTGACATTTCTACAGCTCCCCTGAAGAGCCATTTCCACCCTTGGAGACAGAGGGGCACACAGAGTTGTAGGATCTACCTTGCCATGGTTAACAAGAACACAGTTTGCTTTCAGCAGACCTTAACTGTGGGCAGGATCACGGGAATTCCCACCTATCAAGGTGCCCAGGTGACACCTGTGCTTTGCAAAAGGAGGTCACACACACACAAGGATGTCCCAGGTCATGTTCACAAGGATATGGAGAGCTCAGCAAACCTTAAACTTGCTGATTTTCTTCCACCGCAACACATGAGCCAGAGCCCAAACCCAACAAATGGGACGGGAAGGGAAGGGAAGGGAACATGCCCCCATTTTGTTCCAAGGGGCAATGAAAAAAATCTGTTTTAAAGTGCACAGTGTTTTGCAGGCATGTGAGTATTTGCCCTGCCTGTGCTCCCAGCTGGACAGGTGTGAGCTCCCAGCTGGACACCCCCAGAAATGGTGCTGTCCTATCAGAATGGCACCATTCTGAACCTCCCAACTCCTGCCAAGGCAGAGAAGCTCCATCAGCTCGAGCACATTGTGCTCCCAGGTCACACACCAATCCAACTTGCTTTGCCTTCAGGGCACGAAGCTCCTTATTAACCATCAGTGCAACAAACCCCACAATGTCCCACTAATCTCTTGCCAATCTGACATCTCAATTATCAAAAGATTTAAATCCGATACAGATTACTTCAATCACAACACACTTCATAGAACATCATTACAATCCACAGAGGAGACTGACAACTCTGTTCCTTTCCCATTCTTGCTGGCATTTCACAGGCTTTGTCCTTTGTTCCCTCATTTAGTCACCTGCAATGTCATTACTGATGGCTTTGTATTGCAAAGAGGAAATGGCATCGGTCCTTACTACACCAACACGTGTCTTTACTGTACAGGAGAAACAGAATCATGGAATCACTGAGGGTGGAAAAGACCTCCAGGCTCATGGACTCCAACCTGTGACTCATCCACACCTTGCCAGCCAGACCAGAGCACTGAATGCCACGTCCAGTTGATTCTTGGACACCTCCAGGGATGGTAAAAGTGCATCCAAACCCTGAGTGTCACACAGAGTGGGCACACACTTATTTTACACCTTCAAACCCCCCCAGTTTTTCCCAAACAAGCAACAGACTAAAACAAAACAGGGCACAGACACAAAAGATTTAGAGAGGAAAATCTGAGGTACCTGATAATAATATCTGAGCACCCAGCAAAGCCCTTCCACGTAGGACTGCACAACCTTGCGACGGAACTTCTCATCAGAGGCGTCCACGTCGAACTTGTTTTTGTAGTAACGCTGTTTCCAGCCAGTTTCCCACAACCTGCAACACAGACAGGGATACATCTTAACAGAGCCACATTACAGTGTCCAAAGTCACTTGCTACTTCAGTTCTCATTTGTATCCAGTTTAAATGAAAGCACTAAAGCTAATATTCGACAGCAAGAGAGTAAAGGTGATGGTTGGCATCCCAGAAAGCCCAGCTGAAACCCTGCAGCTCCCACCCTGATAAACACATCTCCACAGTGTTAGAAGCAGGGGGGACTTTCAAACACAGGCTTGATGCTGTCAGGATTTCTAAGAACACAATTGTTCCTGGTCAGCAATTCTGTATTTATCAGGAATCTGCCATTTGAACTCTGTGCTTTAACTCTTCCAGGAGAACAAACTCTTCCCCTTCCTTATTTCCTTTAATCTCCCCTAAACCAAAATCTTTATCTTACTGGAATATCTTCTCACATCAAGTTCATTCCTCTGTTCTTAATGCCCCTCTCAAGCAGAAAAGTGACACAGTTTTCCTGCTCCTCTACATAAAAAGTAATCAAATAAACAGTAATTTCTGTGTTCTGTTGCTGTTCAGGCTGGCTGTGAGTACCAGCAGCACCTTCTGCAGCCCAGGAATCCTGTGCTTGCTCACTCTCAGCACACAGGTCCCTTTCACACAGGGTTTTCAATCTCCCATGCCAGAGAGGGATGTTGGAATCACAGAGGCCATCCCAGACACCCTTTCCCCTCCTTCACACAGCTCCCCCTCATGTCTGGCTGCAGATGGGGTAGGGCAAGGCAAACATTGCTCCTCTCTCACACAGCACAGCTCTGCTGTACCATGTCAGGAAAAAACAAACTGGTTAAATCAGGTAATTCCCTAATAATGATTGATTTTTTAAATTGTTTATTCCCAACAATTCCAAACTTGGCATTGAATATCACACCCAAAAATCAGCACACAAAATCCCTTTCCCCAAAGGCTGAGACCACTTTAAATATTTAAATACTCTCAGCTACAGAAGAGCTTAAATAACTGCAGTTGAATGTAGGACATCCTTTTCCTCAGCAATACCAACCCTGCTCATAAATCACCACAGTTCATTCCCACTGGTCACTATAAAGCCATTAAAGGTTCTTTTAGAACCTCTGCTGCAGCTCAAATGGAAAGAAACATTAACACTGGTCCTGATTTTATCTAAAAAAATCTGCTTGCTTGATTAAAAAAACAAATCAATTCATTTAGTTATACCCACACAGGAAAGAAAATGAGAGCTGGAGTACATGATACTGGAAGGGCTGATGGGCTGGATGTCACAACTATGTCGTGACAACCGGGCTGGACACCAGAACTTCACAATGAAACATCCCTCAGCCTTTTCCCATGTCCACTTGAGTCCACACAAAGCAACCCCCTCCTGGCTGCAGTTAAGGGCAGAACCCTTAACAAACCACTGCACAGGCCTGCAGTTAATGGCTAAAGCTGGAGTTAAACCTTTGATCAGTGCAGACTCACTGGTAGTTAATTCTCATAGAATTCCTGCCCCTTAACATCCAAGGATCAGCCACCTTAGGACAATCAAAGAACTCCTGGACAAAACAGAGCCTGCCACAAACCTAAGATGGAGGAAACCACCATGGAGGGCAGGACAGGCAGTGCTGGCCACGTGAAGGAGCTGAGCAGGACGGGTTAACCAGCCCCAGAACTGCAGCGTGGAGCGGCGCATTCCGCTCACATAATCAGGGCTGAGCAGGGACTGTCTCGCCAATCTAGAGCTGGGTCTCAGAGGGAGCGTGGCTGGGAGCTGCAAACCTGCATGCATACTAATCTGGGGCCTCAGCCTGCACAGCACAGCCTGCCCATCTCCCTGGAATTCACTGGATATTCCAACCCTCCACATTAATTACCGGTGGATAAAGAGATCATAGCACAGGCACTGCTGCGCTGAGCTAAATGGCATTAATTAGGCTGCATCTATTTCAGCAATTTGCTAACAAAGTGCTACAAAAAATGGCTTCACCTGATATTATCCTCTGGCTCGGGCTCACTGTCGCTGTCCTCACATTTCCGCTTCACTCCTCCTCCTCCCAGGGCCGGGCTGCCATCGGGAGTCAGGCTGGTGTTGGGAGATGCTGAAGTTGTCTGGGGTCAGAATTATCACAGATGAATAGAGGAAGGGGGGAGGAGGAGGATTTATCAGGCATTTGAAATTCAAGTTCCAATTAACAGCTCCGCAATAATCACACGTGTTGTTTTCAGTTCCAAAAGTCTCCAGGCAAAGGCTACTCAACCCTTAACCCACCAAGCCAAGGGGCAAAAGGAAAGAAGAACACACCTCTATTAAAAGGCAGGCATTGATACACACAGGCCAAAGTGCCATTGGCTGGGAGAAAGAAAAGGATGCAATAAACAAGGCACTACAAATTGATTTAAAACATGCCATTTAGGATACATGCCAATTCTGGACCCCCCTGTTTGCTCTGGTCCTGCAGCTTCAGTTCCACCTTCATTTGGCAGCACCAGTGAAAAATATAGATGAGAAAAAATGGTGCTTCTAATTCAGAACTGCCAGAAACACCCTGAGTTTCTTCACAGCTGGTCTTTTAAACTCCTCTCACATTTATCTATTTTAATATGACAGAGTCTAAAGAAACCAATTTGCTTAACTCAGGTGCAAGAGTTTCAAGATTAAAGGGGAGGAACAGGAGAAATTACTTTGAAAAACCATGTTGTGTTTAGACTGCAGAGACAGAACACACATCCCTATGATGAAAAGGACCTTTAATTTGTTCACTGTTTGGATGAAGATTTATACCCAGAAAGAATATAAGTCATAATTGTTTTTTCAAGTTAACAATCAAGACTTCTAACAGAGCACTCAACTTATTTCCAGTTTTTCCTCACTAATACCTTTCCCAAAACTTGATCTAAGTTTCCCCTTTCCCAAGGGAAAAATATCATGCCAAACATAAATAAAGAACACAATTTTATTCAAGCAGTCTCACAAAAATTGGGTACTAAAAGCCACTTCCTTGACACCTTTTTGGTGTTTGCTTTTCAAGTGAGCTCAGTGGGGTAGAGGAAAAGGTGTCCCGAGCAACATGGGAGGTGATTATTTCCCTTCTCTGTGCAAATAGCTCTGAAGATCCACTTACAGAGTTCTGTCTCTCGTGCATCCTCATCTCAAAGGCAGCTTGTCTGGGGTTACAGATTGCCTGAGGGCTGGATCGATTGCCCAGGGCTTGAGGGGAAAACTGGCCACCAGGAATGAAAGAAGGCTGATCCCTCTGGAAGATAAACACAGACAAGGCCCCTGAACGAGCTGTGTGATCTCCCCAGCAGGGACATGATGCTCTCTCATAACTTGCAGATGAACATGTTGCATAAACCAGCATAATTTACTCACTCACATCAGCTTAAATTATTTATGTTTAATGATCTTAACCAGACACTACCCTTCTGAGTTATAATTTATTAAGCTCTTTTACAGAATTGCCAAAGAAACTCTGCATTTTGTGAACATGGTCTTTCCACATGGGCCAAAAGCAGGTTTTTGGGAACAGACTGATTTCCTGGGAAAACACATTCTTTGTAAGCAAAGTGAAAAATCTCTGCCACTCTAACAGGGATAGTTAGAAAATCATCACTTGAAAAATGAGCACAAGATCTAGAGAGCACTCAGAGTGGGGACAACACGTGCCCTGACAGTTTTGGAAGCTCCACTTACCCAAATGCCCCACCCAAGAAAAAAGTTATGAGGAAAGGAATATCCAAGGGCTGGTTTTGAAATGCTATTTTTGAAATATCAGAATATTTTGGGAATAGAAGAAAATCCATCCCAATAGCAGAATTTTACAATTTTTAACTTTAAATAGTTTACACACAGGCCAGAAAACATCATGATCACACTTGCAGTTCCAATCACCACACCTGCCAAAAACTAAAGTATCCATTTTAATTCTTGCTAGTTTTTGCCTTGGGTAAGGAATTCACTTACCTTCAATCTTTTCTTTTTCTCTTTTTGCCTTCTTTTAAAGTTATCCTAAATGAAGAATAAAAGGAAATACAGTCAGTCAAACACACAGATTTCTTGGAAAATTATTTCTTTACAATCCTCAACTAACCAGGCCATAAAGTTTTTAGGGAACATTCTGAGTAAGACATGGGACAATTCTTGTGTCTGTAAATCCAACAGAAAGGGGATGGAATTTTCTCCTCTACCCTGAAAATCTCTGCAGGAAAAAAAAGGAGCTGGGTATTCAAAGCCACACAATTTGGGTAATGGCTCCAATCATGCCCTGAGTTCAGCTGTGGCCTCAGTTCAGGGTCCAGCAGGGCCAAAGGACTGAGCTCCTTCCCTGAGCTGGAACTGCCAAAAAATGTAGGAGAGACATTAATGTCCTGGAAACAGGAAAGGAAGAGACTCAAGGAAAGAGATCTCTTATTCTATGGTTCTCAGGCTGACTGAAAAGCTGAACTTCAGACTGGCATTTCCAGTTCCAAGAGAGGTGCAGGCTGGGGCAATCACAGGCAAAACTTCTTGCCAGCACTGGGACAGTAATTTTGGACTGGAAAGAAGGCACTGGGAATTCCAGTTTGGTATTTCACCCCTGGTTGTGGCTTGCACTTCCAAAGGTTACAGCAAACCACAAAACAATTCCTTCTTCAGTTTTCACTGTGGTGATTCAAAAAGCTGCAACAACTCACACAAGTATTTCATTTTGCTGTTATTTGGGATAATGACAAGGAAACCCAGCCTGGCCTGGAAAAGAAACTGGCCAGCCTAGGAAAAGAAACAAAGCTGGAAGCATCTGTTTCTTTTCTAAGCATGGAAGAACTCATTGGAGATTAGAACAAAAAAAGACAAAATTTGGGGTTTTTTTCCCCTTATTTTCTTAAAGAACTGTCCCAGGCTAATAGTAACACACATGATGAAAACCAAACTCCAAGAATGTAACAACAACAACAAAATTACATCATCATCTTTTCTCTTTTTGAAAATACTGTCTTCAACTTCTCCAACAGCCAACATGATCATCTGGACCCGCTGCAGATTGACAAAGCCACTTTCTGTCAGGTACCCCTGCAAGTTAGAGAACAATAGAGTTGAGACATCAGCCTGTTTTGCAGCACACACAGGTGTTTCCAAAGGAGAAGGAACAGCTCTTACCCCAGTTTTGTGCACCACGTTTTTATAGATGTTAACCAAGCGATCGATTGCTCCCTCCCTAAACACAAAGCAAAGTGTGAGGCTCTTGTTGTATAAGAGCACAGGGGGGTGTTCTTGCAGGACAAGAAAACATGTTCTCATCTACCTGATCTCCAGAGAAGGCAGGTGAGGCAGAAAGTCATTGCCCACAAAGAAGCACATGAAGACCCAGTCATCGACACTCCTCTCGAAATCAAAGGTGAAAGGCAGGCTGGCCATTGTGAGCTCTCTCTCCAAATACTGCAACACACCACAAAGGACAGCAGGAATGGCTGCAGGCACTTTCAAATGGGTTTTACCCAAAGCAGCTGCAGGGAGGGCTCCATCTCACCTCTCTCAGGACACACAGGCGGATGAAGATGAATTCTTGTTCTGAGACAGGCAGAGTGTCAGCAAACTGGTCGTGCTGCAACCAAAGCAGAGCCACGTTACACACAGATCTCCTCACAGCCCCTCCTGCTCCAGTTCCAAGGAGTTCAGAAGGACACAAGAACAGGCTCCCCAAGCCTATGCCAAGTGTGCATTTTGCTGCTTTGCTTTGTTCAGTGGGAAAAAAAACCCCAAACAAGAAAACACCACAAGTGAGGACATCAGGTTTGCAATAATATTTTTGTACTGCACAACTGCAACTTTTACTTCTAAGAGCACAGCCAGGTATTTTCAACAACATCTTGCATCTTTCAGCCAAAACCAACAGTAAGACCTATCTCAGGATCCCATTATACAAGAGCTTCTAGATTAAAAACAACTCTAGAAACAGCAAAATTCTTACCTTTCCTTGTTTTCCTCTGGGCAAACCTTGGCAATCCTTAACCTCGTGACCCATCTGGTTACAGAGAGCACATGGCCTGGGTTTGTTGGGCTTGAACTCTTCCCTAATTATGGTGAAGTTTGGTTCATGTGTAGCTAAGCCAAGCATAATCAGATCAGCTACCAAACAAGAAAATAATAAAAGATGATGAAGGATAAACATTATTAAGCTTTTTTTTAAAGAAAAAAAGGTTTAGAAGCAAAGTAGATTCTGCCTTCAGCAAGTGTGAACACACCAGTGTGGCTTTATCTCCAAACCACCCACTCAGGAGCTCTGGGCAGGGCTGGACCTTTCCCCATCCATTATCCAGAGCTTTCCAAACCTGACAAATCCACTGCCTTATTTACACAATTCCAAGTGAAAGCCTAAAACCCACAATTCAATCCCAGAACAGCACAAGAAAGCTTAGCAGGACATATTTCCAGCAAGAGAGAACTCACCATCAGCCCCACACAGACAGTGGTGAGTGTTTGGGTCATGATTTGGTTGAGCTGCACAAAACAAAATCACATTTAGTCAAAATCATGAAAAATAAATTGTTACTGACCATACCTTACTTTAAAACAAAATGTCCACATTTATTTGAATTTTACCTCTTTGTCTCCTAATGTAATCCATGATTTTATGTTCCCCTTCCCCAGGAGCACTGGCATCTGACAAAATAACCTGCAAAACATTCACATTATGCCCACAATTAATGCTGCCACAGTGAAAAACAAACAGCTTAAGCAGTTCCTATACTGAATGCAGAGCCTGATTTAGAAATACTTGAAACTCTAATCTGCAGTTTTAACTAAAACACTGTGATTCAAAATTAAATTATTTAAGGGCCTGGAACCAACGAGCAGCCCCTCATTTTCCTGTACCAAGGAGACTTATTGACTCAAACTCCATTGAAATGATCAGGCCCTACTTTTGTTTCCTGACAAATCACCAGGGCAGTGAAATGGGCACTAAAGAACTCACAGATGAAGCAGACATCTGTCTGTTTCCCTTTGGATCTTCCCAACCTGCTGATGCCCTGAAATAGGATCCCACCAGACCCCTCCTCACCCTGACATCAATTCTCAGCATTAGCATTTATTAATCATTAGCTTAATAAAGCATTAGCATTTATAAAACTCAGGTCTGATTGAGGGACTCAAGCAGAGCCAACTGTCCTCTAATGAGGCCAACGATGGCAAATAACACAGGCTGCTGCATTTACTGACTACTCTGCCCCTTGTACAGAGCAAACACAGGGCTGGGCTGCCACAAACAGAACTCTGTGGGAGTGGAGTGGCTGAGGAAGAGGAGGAAAGAATTTCCAAGTCCAGAAAGGCACGAAGCTGACATATCATTTTCATTGCCTGCCATCCATCATTACAGTAACATAAAATGCAGCCTTACTGAGGTAGCAGTTAGAAAAAAGAAATTGTACAAAAAATACATCTACAATGAATCTTGACGCTTTCTCCAAAAGGAAAAAAAGTGTTCCATTATTGTCAAACTGTGGCTTCCAGCAAACCTCCTCTTTGCTCTTCAGTGAAATCAAAGCAAATGGTGCTGGGACACGAGGAAATGGGCTCTGAAGTCCCAGCAGGTTGGCCCATTATTAATAACAGTGCGGTGCCAGGCCAAGAGACAGGGCTGTTAAACTTCTGCTCTTCAGCTGGATCCTAGCCCTGCCTAAACACCCCCTTCATTTCCCTCAAGTAGCAAACTGGGCAACTCACAGTGAGGTTTTTCCAGCCCGGGTCACTGTTCAGGCGGTCGGCGATGTAATAGCGCAGACATTTAGCAAGATTGTCCATAAACTCAGTGCCCTGAAAGGTGCAGGAAGGAAATAAATTAGCCCTTCATTCACACACTGCAATTGCTGGGAAAAGTGCCAGGTCACTTACTGGGGTGATACAGTTGCTGTCAAATCTCTCCTTCACTTCTTCTGGAGGGAGAAAGCCACCTAGAGACAGAAACACAGGCAGCAGAGCCAGATCAGGATGGACCCTTACAAACATTCCTGCATGATAAAAGCCCAGATGGCTCCCCTGGTAACAACTCACTTATTGACATCAGTTTCTTTAAAAAAAATCCCCCAAACAAAATAAAACCAGCTCTTACCGTTGTCTTATCTCCAGCTTACAGGTGTTAGCACAGTTACCAACGTGCCTTCAGCAAATACCACTACACAGTCCCCTTTCCCCCCAGCCATGTCACCACCACCCTCAGAAAGTCACTCTGACTTTTGTTTCCTCATTGAATTAAGAGTTTCCACTGTCAAGTGAGTCCCCTTGCTCGCAGCTCAATACCCCTGCGCAGGAGTGCTTCCACCTGATCCCTGCTTTGAAGCCTCAACACTCCTTGCATCAAGCCCTACAAAGGTGTACTTTCCTCCATAAGGGTTTTGGTTCTTTCCCCACTACATTTATCCCTGCTCTTCTGTTCAATTTATTTTCAAAAGGAATTAAGAGCACTCAACACAAATTCATTTCAGGCAGAAGACAGAAGAAGAAAAAAGTGGCACTTGGTTTTATCTTAGTTCTTAACTTTGGAAAACACTGATCCAGCCTTGGGCAGGCTTCTTATCCCCTCCTTCTCCCAGCAATGGGCACACATCCCTCTCTAAACCTCACTGAGTCTTCCAAAGGAAGGTGATTCTCATCAGAAAGCCTCTGATATGGTCACTGTTTTACCTTTGGCCAAGATTTCTTGTCTGATTTTTTGTTTCTCCTCAGCAGCCTCCATGCCCTCCTTCGATGCCCTGAATCTCCTTGAGCGCTGTTGGTTCATTTTGGCACGTGGAGCCTGGAGAAGGAATGAGATGGGCTTTAAGGACCTTTCCAACCCAAACCATTCTGTGATTCTATGGACTGAGGGGAGATGAGGACCAGGTGGGGAGAAAGACAAGCTTCCAGCCTCAAATGTCCCTCCAGGCAGTGAAATACTGCACAGCATAACCACATCCCTGCCCATCTGAAGTGCAGCTGCTCAAACCAGCTGCTCTGGTCCTTTCCAGCCTGCAGTGGAAATTATCCCTAAAGCCACAGGATGGAGAAGTGTTCTCAGTGTTACTGTCTTTCCCAAGCTTGCAGCCAAGCTCAGGCTGCAGCAGACTCCGTTAGCCAGCTCATACAGCCCTGGGCATCACAAACCCAGGGGTGCTGCTAATTACTGCCCCATCAACATTCAATTAACAGTCTATTTTACCTCTACCTTTTCATTTTAGAAAACTATTTCCCACAGGATCTAATGAAAGCAGCCAGCACCTCCCCTGATTTTACAGCTGGAGAGGAAATGCATCAATACTTACCACTCCATCTATGGCCATGTAAAGGAGCCTCCTCGGCCTCACGATGTTGAAGATCCTGTCAATGTACTCGAAAATGGCCACCATCATTTCATCTTCATTCTTGGGTGCTGGCCTAGAACACAGGGCATTCAACTGAGTGACTGGAACGCTGTCCCTAACGAGACATGGCATTTGTAAGGAGACACAAAGGTGCCTTACTTGTCCTCTGGGTGTGTGCAAGGGTGGATGATGCCGTTCATGTCCAAGTAGAGGTTGTCGAACTCCACCTCGTTGGGGTTGGGTTTGCTGGTGTCGATGGGAACCTTGACTCCATTGCACTCCTTGGCCTGGGGGGCAGTTCAGACAAAGCTTTCAGTACAAATAACCCAGAGGTATTAATGCACAGACGCAGAAAAGTCTATTTTTTCCAATGGTAGTAGAAGAAGAAGATAGCAACAAGTGTGCACATAACCACTTCGACTGTGAAACACCACTTTTGGCAGAAGCTGTTTATAAACCAGCACAACCAGAAAAGATTACAGTGGGTTATGACAGCTGTTCCTTTCTGCAAAAAAGAGAAGTTTTCACAGATTCACAGACTAGTCAGAGATTCATAGACCATTCTGAGTTGGAAGGGACTCACAAGGATCATCAAGTCCAACTCTCAAGTCAATGGCCCACAGAGGGGATTGAACCCATGACCTTGGTGTTATTACAGCCAAGTTTGAACCCACTGAGCTCATCTCATATCTCACATTATTTCAGACAGCAATTCCTTTTACTGCCAGGACCACATTGATTCCTCTTCAAGAAAAAAGGGGAGTTCTTTTCAGATCCCACCAACCAACTCTCCTTGTTGGGCCTTTGTCTTTTCCTCACAACTGCCAAAAGCACTGAGATGTTCAAAGCCCTGAAGTTTTCAACTCCTGCCCCTGAGTTTGTCTGGGGATGGATCTGAAATGCTAAATAAAATCCAGAAATCCAGACCTTACCTTCCCCTTCCAAAAACAAGTAAAGTTTCAACTCTCAGGCTTCACCTCTCCCTTGAGGCTTTTTCTGCTGCCCACAGAACGTGGAACTCAGGCCACAGTGCAGATGGGAAACTTGATGTGAATTTATCATCATCCCAAACCCCCCAGAGCCATCTGTGTTCCTGGACCACTCCAGCACTGGCTTCTTCAACAAGGTGGATCAGCAGCCATGCTTAGTTTTGTTTCCTCACCATAACTTTGGGTTTATTTTGTTTGGAGTTCCGCTGTTGTTGGGTTTGTGGTTTGTTTTTCCTTAGTCTGCTCAAAGGCAATTAGCAACACCCCAATTCTCCCATCCCTCTCCAACACTCCCTCACTCTCCCTTCCAAGGCAACACCTCCAGCCACATGTGTGACACATCAGATTAAACCCCAACACATGGGAGAGCCACGAGCTGAGCAAGGAAAAGCCTGATCCTTTCCAGGGAAATCATGGCTGAACATCCCACAGAGGTGGAATGAACCACGCTCCTGACCAGCCTGGCATAAAGCAACATTAAAAAGGGACTGGCACGTTGTGAGGCCAAGGCTGCAGTCCCAGGATTGCAGGGGACAGGAGGGACAACCGGGATCCTGCTGGTCCTCTCATCACATGCAGCTCAGCAGCAGCTGCTGAGCCAACACCAGGCACTGCCTGAACCTCTGGCTGCTGCTCCTGAGTAGGCCTCCCACACATCCAACAGAGATCCAGAAGGGAAAACCCCAAACTTACAGGATGTACCATCAACCCTACAATTTCCCTGCTTGGAGCAGCAGCAGAACTGGCTGAACTTCCCCTCGTCTTAGACAGACAAAACAAAACCCTCTGAAGCAACCTCAGTCTTTATTTGTTATTTACAGCTATAGGAGTGTGCAATTCTTTGAGGGCAATTTGTGAAGTCATTTTTGAATAACTGAACCCTGAGCCCCCCTATTTTACAGAGGTAAAATTGCTGCTAATTCACACCTTTCTAATACAATTGCTCCAAAGCTCTTGGGTCCTACTTGCTCCTCACCCCGCCTCTTGGCCGAGCTGAAGGGGATTCAGAGCACATCAAAGGCTGACAATTCTGTGACATGGAAAACAAACCTGCCCCTGTCACAGGGTTGATTTTCAGTCTCCAAGGCAAAGCCCAGTGAGTGTGATCCCACTCAGAGCAGTTTCCAAGAGCAGGGCCCACAAACCCATCCCTTTTTCATGTAACGGCCTTGTGGAAGGTTTAAGTATCTGGCAGAGATATCTCCTGTGATATAACTAAACTGTTCACTTCTAATCTACAGCCTCTTTTGAAACCATTGAAAACAGATCTTCAAACATGATACTTTAGTTGCAGCTTTATTAATTCGTATCAATTTGATTAAGAATATTCTCTCCTGGATTTTTTATTATCTTCAAGATCTTCCTCTCATTCTTCCTGCTCAGCTTAAGAAGAAGATTATTTCTTTTCCTTAAATCTGATTAATCTAGCAAGGTAAGAGAACAAGGATCAACTTTTTAATATTTCAAAGAGACAAGCTGCAGGGAGATACAAAATTTCTGATTAGAGAGATTTACAGCAATCCTAAAACACACATGGAGCTGATTACATCGTGAGAGAAGCTTAAATTCATCTACAGGAAGACAAACTACAGCTTCTCCCTGCTCTCCTACTCCACTCTCAGATTTATGGCCAGATTTGAATACAAAAAATGTTAATGAACATGATTTATCTGTGTGCTGTCCTGGCTGTAATTGCAACGTGCTCTTGAGTGGGAAGAAGGCAATGTGGGAGGACATCAGGAGCTGCCACTTCAGTTCCTGTAAATCTGACTCTGCCCACGGAATTTGTTGGTCTTGCCATTTATCTTAAAAAAGAACTTTGGCTGTCACGAGTTCAATTATTAACAACCACCAAAAAGGGCCCAAACAGTAAAACCAGGGCTGTACAAACCTTCCTTTAACCTAAATATGAGGGCAGCTGTGATTACACAGAGATTAATCTAAATGTTTACAGTTGTGATGAAAAAGGTAAATCTGCTCTTAGAGAAACCTGCACTGAACTGCTACAGACACACCTGCAGTTTAATTTCTGGTTGCTTTTAAGTAAGAGATCTCAAAGGGTCATGCAGACCCAGCAGGATCTCCAGCAGGCACAAACATGGCACATGCCCATGGCAGCCCCCAGAGTGAGGGGTCCCCTCAGGACAGACCCCAGCAGGAACAACAACCCCCAGGAAGGAGTCTGCTTCTGCACCAGAACACCCAGTGCTGCTGGGGCAGCTCAGCCCAGAGCCAGAATTAAGGGAAACTTCTAAGCCCACAGCTCCCCTTTTTCCTGAAACACTCCCCCAGACAAACTCCCAGATCTTCATTATCTACCCATCAAAAACTCACTTCTTGCAGCAACAGGCAAAATTACACTTCACACCCAGAGAAACTGAGACCACAACTGTAATAAAGCCACAATTCACAATTTTAACCAGATCTCTGATTCTGCTTCACTGCCTGAATGTGAGAATCAAAAACACCCTGAAAACTCACAGAGCTGAACAGCAGAAGTGGCCTGAAAGCTGCTGCAGGCAGGGCAGCCCCAACACAGAACTCCACCCTCTGTTCCCTTCTCTCCTCCACCTTCTCCCCTTTTCCCAGGTGTTTCCCCGGGGTCAGGCACAGCTGTCCCAAGCAGGGAGGGGCAGCAGCACAACCCGACCCTCCCACAGCAGCAGCAGGAAGGGCAGAGGGCAGCCAGGAACACCCGGCAAAGAGAACACAAAGTATCTGGAAAAGTGTCCAGGAAAAGGTTTGGGAAGCACAACCCCCAGAGTCTGTGCTCTCAGAAACACCTGAAGAGGCCCAGGAACAGCAGGGCAAATGTAAGGGCACCACAGCCTGGAGCTGAAGGGAGCCCCTCCATCCCCACTGTCACCTCCCACCGTGTCCCTGGGCATGGCACAGCATTCCTGGGGCTGCAGGGATGTGCCCTGAGCAGCCAGGCTAGGAAAAACACGGAACCAAACATCATTTCAGCTGTGGGAGTGCCTGGAAAGGCACCTGGGAGCTCCAGCAGCGAGGAGGGGCTGAGCCTTCCCCAGAAGCACCTGCTGCTGCCATGGAAAGCCAGACTTTAGGGATGTCTCTGGAAATGGCAGCTCCGTGTTGGGGCAGGAGGGCTTGTCTGTACAAGGTGAGAGCAGCAAGGAGACAAACCCCCTGAGGCTGCTCAGGGTTACAGAGCACAAGCACAGACTTGTCCTGAGTCTTGGATGCAGCCTGATGTCCTGGGTTTGGGGGGGTATTCCAAACAACAAAGCCCAGAGTAAAGCAGGAAGCTGGAAACACAAAATAATGAGACCCGACAATGACCCAGCCGGGAGTTACTCAGGCATGAGGAGCCCCAGGAAGCAGAGACTGCCTGTGCACACCGGGACGCGGTTCCACATCCCACCAACCCCCTGGGGACAGCCCAGTTCCTTCCCCAGTGTCCCATTCCTGCCCTCCCTCGGGCTCTGGCACCGCCTTTCCGATCCCACATGCCCAGCAGGATCCCGGCACTGCTGGGCCTGCAAACAGGGCGCTCCTGGGGAGGCTGAGGAGCTCCCACACCCACAAGTCGTTTTGAACTCTCTCCTTTGCACCTCCTCACTCTTCCCCAGCCAGGCACAGCTGCACTTGTGCTCCCAGCAAGTCCCGAAGCTGCTGCGGCTTCCCAGGAAAGCTGGGCAAAGCCGGGACCACGCACAACATCCAGGGAACAGCAAACAGCACCCCCGCCGCTCCTGCTCCGCCCAAGCGTCCCCAAACACGGCCACAAACCCTGCCCGTCCTGCCCGAGGCTGCACAACGGCAGAGCCCCCGCACTGGGAAGGGCTGGAACTCCAGGGAACGGGCTGGACACTCGGACATCGTGGGGAAAACCGGGCTGCGTGCTCCACGTTTCCCGTTCTCCCGGAGCCCACTCCCCGGTCCCGGAGCCCGCTCCCCGTGCCCGCCCCCCGAGCCCGCTCCCCGCTCCCCGAGCCC